>NW_010576885.1:23564-49008 GCF_000705375.1 Tinamus guttatus | reverse complement strand
GCTCATCCTGGCTGTTGTCTCCAGGCACATGGAGGACAAGAAGGTGCTCAAGGGTTGTCAGCATGGATTCACCAAGGGGAAATCTTGCTTGACTAACCTGATAGCCTTCTATGATGGAATGACCGGCTGGGTAGATGAGGGGAGAGCGGTGGATGTCGTCTGTCTCGACTTCACCAAGGCTTTTGACACCGTCCCTCACAACATCCTCCTGGGCAAGCTCCGGAAGTGTGGGATAGATGAGTGGACAGTGAGATGGATTAGGAACTGGCTGGATGGCAGGGCCCCGAGAGTGGTGATCAGCGGTGCAGAGTCTAGTTGGAGGCCTGTAGCTAGCGGTGTCCCCCAGGGGTCAGTCCTTGGTCCAGTCCTGTTCAATTTATTCCTCAATGACCTGGATGAAGGCACAGAGTGCTCCCTCAGCAAGTTTGCTGATGACACGAAACTGGGAGGAGTAGCCGATACCCCCGAGGGCTGCGCTGCCATCCAGAGGGACCTGGCCAGACTGGACAACTGGGCGGTGAAAAACCTCATGCAATTCAACAAGGCCAAGTGCAAGGTCCTGCACCTGGGGAGATATAACCCCAGACACCAGTACAGGCTGGGGACCGACCTTGTGGAGAGCAGCTCTGCGGGGAAAGACCTGGGTGTCATGGTGGATGATAAGTTGACCATGAGGCAGCAGTGTGCCCTCGTGGCCAAGAAGGCCAATGGGATCCTGGGCTGCATTAAGAAGAGCATCTCTAGCAGGTCGAGGGAGGTGATCCTGCCCCTCTACTCAGCCCTGGTGAGGCCGCATCTGGAGTATTGTGTCCAGTTCTGGGCTCCACAGTACAAGAGGGATGTGGAGCTGCTGGAGAGAGTCCAGCGCAGGGCTACGAGGATGATCAGGGGCCTGGAACATCTGCCCTGTGAGGAGAGGCTGAGGGAGCTGGGCCTGTTCAGCCTGGAGAAGAGAAGGCTGAGAGGAGACCTGATCAGTGTCTATAAGTACCTCAAGGGAGGCAGTGAGGAGCATGGCGCTGGCCTCTTCTCAGTGGTGGCCACCGACAGAACTAGAGGAAACGGCCAGAAACTGAAGCATCAAAAGTTCCACAAGAACTTAAGGAAAAATTTCTTAACAGTGAGGGTGCCAGAGCCCTGGAACAGGCTGCCCAGAGAGGTTGTGGAGTCTCCTTCTCTGGAGATCTTCAAACCCGCTTGGACGCAGTCCTGTGCCACGTGCTCTAGGTGACCCTGCGTGTGCAGGGGGGTTGGACTAGATGACCTCTAGAGGTCCCATCCAACCTTAAGCATTCTATTCTATGACTAAGGGCAATTTAATTAAAGCAACTTCCCTGGTAATATACATTCTCCAAATGTAATTGCTGTCACAATATAGAAAAAGTAGTATGCATTCAGGGTTTAATTTATTATTATTTACAATTAGGTGCAGTCTTTATCTATTATGTGTTGCCTGTTATTTAGTCCTGTTGTGTAATATCTAGATGCAGAGCAGCAGTCTGAATCACAAGATAAGAAAGGAGAACTGCCGAAAATGAAGAATAAATAATACTCTTATTTTCATGTGAATATTTGGAAACTTTAGGAAGGGAAAATAATGTTCAGAATTAGTGTGAGTCAAAGCTTGCTCATGTGAGTGATTATGGGGAGTTCATGAAGGCACAAGCCTGATTAAGACAAAATCTGTCTGAAGTTTACCTGTGTGTGTAATATTTAGACATTCCAAGCCTTGGTCTGTTGTTCTGTATTTTATAGCAGAGGAGATTTGGGGCTTTTAATTTTCTGCATCATGTAGCGTATATTTCTTCACATAGGAGGAAAACATTTTTTTTTTGGAATAAACAAGTTCAAGTTTTCAAATTTGATTGTTGATTTCAGATATCCCAGTGATGCATCCTATAAAGACATTGTATTTTTCCCTTATTGCTTGTTTGTTTTCTGCTCAACAAAATCAAACTCTGACTACTGTCATTTTTAAAATTTTTGAAATATTCAAAGTGAAACAGAAATTAAAAATTAAGAATTGTGTCAGCCAAAATTTTTCAAAAATGACATGTTCTGACTTATTAATGTTTTCAATATTGAAGCAGCATCTTTATCTTCTGAAATGTTAGCAGGATGAACTAAAAATTCTCTTTTACAAAACGACATTGTCCATTAGCCTTAAAAAGAATTGGCATTTATAGGTATAGCTTTTCAATATTGTGCAGGAACAATTAAAAATTCAAATATCCATCTGCAGTTGTAGACAAATTGTAGCTGCGTTTGACATAACTCTGCCTCAGATATAAAAGTCACCATCTGTACCCCAAATTATCCAGAATCTCTGTACTTTTCCTTCATGTTTTATAGCCAAACAGATCCATCATGCATTAGTCTCCACTTTCAGAAAGCCATCGGTGTGGTAGATTATCTAGAACACTCTAGCAGCATACCTGCTTTTGTAGCTTTGAAAGCAGGTGTCGATTAAAGGAAATATCCATGTATACCTCTATTGTAATGATCTCTTTTTACTTTCAAGGGTGAAGAGGACTCATGTTTCATCTGGATTCCTGGCAAATCTGTGATGATATGCAAGGTATGTACAAAGTAAAATCTTAGCATGAATAAGTCAGGAACATTCATGATATAATTCTCCCTAACATTTGCGGGATAAGAAGCTTTTAATACAGTGAGTTTTTTAATGGGAACATCTAAAGAAAAAGAGTTAATGTTTTATGGGTGAATAACGATCAATCTTACTGTAATACGCATGGAAGACAAAAATATTGGTGGTTGTAACTGCTGGCAACAAACTAAGAAAGGAATGCTGTTACAACAAGAGTATATTCCTAGTGTATGTTCCTCATAGCTAAGTTGAAATGAGCTGTGCAACATGGTGCATTTTTCTGCTGACTATGACTGTACACTGAGTGTGAGAGATCTCATTGGGAAAAAACTGTCAATCTCCTGCTTTTATGAAAAGGCTAAAGCCTTTGCATAGAAGAACATGAGGAGAACATGAACACTAAACTAAGAACAGAGAAAGAAGAGAGGAGTTTAATAAATGATCACATCCACTGAAGTAAGTAGTAAGTAGCTCAAACGCTATTAATAACAGGTAGTCAGTGACAGACAGAATTCCCAAACTGGGCATTTGAATGAGTTAGTGCTGAAATGTGACCACAATTTTGTGTGTATAAGTCTAGACAAGTCCTACTCTCCCCCTGATTTAACATATTGTTACCAATTGTGAATTGTAGAAGAATCAAAAAAAGGAAGTGCTTTACCAATTCGCAAGAGATGTGTTTGGCATTTTGTACACACAGGAAGAGATACCATCTGTTACTGCTGGAAATAAAAATGCAGGCACGAGTACAACTCCTAAATACAATAACTACTAAAGTAAAACCTTAAAAGAGAAGGCTCAAAACTGTTGATCATCACTCTTCTTGAGTCTAAAAGAGTTTATGTTAAGTGACTGATTTTGCTTTTTCTTTAAATGTTTGTTTATCACTGTCTGACAGCACTGTTTTCATTATCAAATTCCAGTAGACTGTAGTTTTGGCTCATCAGGATGTCTCCCGGGGATTTCTTGGCTATATGATGAAACAAAGCATGTTTTCTAGCATAGCTCCTTTGCCATCTCATGGGGTGTCATTCTTCTGAGCCATTTTCTAGGTTGCAAGTTCAGGAGAGAAAGGTTTCAATAGATGGAAAGCAAGAATAGCTATCTTGACTTTGACTTCAAGTGTATTGACTTGGAACCAGCCAAAAACAAAGCAATGCCCTCTCACTCTGTCTTGTGTGCAGCTTTGAACAGGATGTCAACTAAGGGGAAAGTCTGGAATGGAAAGTTTGGAAAAACTGTGAAACGTAGTTCAGTGTCTGCACAGATCCTAAGGCAAATAAACTTCATGGATATTTTACTCATAATATAGTCTCCTTCACTTACATTTGCTTTCCAAGAATTTATACAGACTTCAGTGTTGTCCCGGGCCAGTAAAGCACATGCATAAAGCACATAAAACACCCAGGTAGTTCCATTCTCGAAGAATGTGCTGATTGTGGTTGTGATAACAGAATCTTTCTTATCCATGTTCTTGGGAAAATTCTGTAGTTTAAACCCTGCTAAACTGTACAAGTGTGGGCTAAAGTAATTGGACCTTTAGTTTCTGTGTCATGGCTTACTCTTACTAGCCAGAACACCTCCACAGGGAGCTTTGATCCTGCATATAGCACAGGTAGTGTAGGACTCTGAGTTTCACATTTCAAAGAGAAGAAAAGAAAGAGAAGGGGGAAAAGGATCTATTTCTTTATACTGAGAATGGACAAAATCTGTCTTAAAATTTTTTTCCGTCAATCATATCTTGTTCAGGTTTTGCAGCAACGATGGTTTGCAGTAATGCTGGTTATCTAAGAATCAATTAATTCAAGGCAGTTTCTTACTGGGAATGATTTTTATGTTACTAAAAGAAAAAAAATATATCAAGATTGCTATTTGGCTTTAATTAAAAAATAAAATAGCACCTGGAATATTATATGTCTCTCACTTCATAAGGTAAGTGCCACACAGCAAAAAATGTTGCGAAATTGTCTTGCATTTTGTGCAAACAATTACTCTCTGAACATGTTCTTTTGTGAGCTTTTCTGGAAAAAAAAAGCAAGCAAAGAGTGCTTTACTTCATAGTAAACTGAGTGTGTTATCCTACTATTCGCTAATTGAATGAAGGCTGTTCTCTTAAGTTAGACTAATAAATTTTGGCAGAATTTTATTCAGACAAAAATGCAATTGAAGGAACTCATTTATTGATATATCTACACAGTGGCTCCTAAAATCTGCCAAACCCAGGCTGCAGCGTTCAATGGTGCTTTTTCATTTACATCACTGAATTAGCTAGATCTGAACCAAGAGGTAGCTGAGGAGTTTCCAGTGGCCGCTTTGTGCAGTGTTATGTATTTTGTTTACCTGAATGAACATAGGAAAGGTGCTCTTTACATAAAAAAGAAGTAATGATACACTATTTCGGAAGTATCTCTGTGAATGACTTACAAGGAAAAAAACAGTTGTTATGTTCAGAGGACTCTCAGGGATTCTCAAGTGAAGATGCAGAACAGCAAAGATTGTAAATCTGAATCAAAGGATAAATATATGATGGGATGAATTTGCATCAGAACTTTCTTTTCTTTCCATCTATGCCCTTGTGTTTTGGTATTTTTGTGTGGCTTATAAACACATAATTATTTATTCCTGTGGCAACATGTATGTGAAGTAATGATCAAGACATGCTTGGTATCGTCTATGCTGATGAAGTTGTTTAAGAGGGGGAATTCTGTATTCTTATCCAAACTCTGATAATGTATTTTTCTATAATGTGGAAGCAGTAAACTTCCACCCTGCAGTTTCTCAGTCAGTAATACGGGTCTGATTTCATGGATACTCAATCTTGCCACATAGTCCAATCATTTCGTGCAAAATCTCTGAAAGTTTGACTTCATTGCCATCTATTTCACTCCCCAGTCTGAAATTTAGTCTGTTGTAGGAGGTAACTCTCGGAGATGTGAAGGAGTTTTTTTTAAGTTCTCCTGCAAATATCAGGGATGCTGGGCTGTTACTGCTCAAACAAAACCAATATGTGCTGATTTCACTGAGTGTGAAAAGTACTATAAGATATAAATTGCAAAGGACACCTGGAGATTCCTCGATTATAATCCTGTGCCATCTTTACAGTGTACTATATCCTGAATTGTGAATCAAAACCAGAGAAAATATTTGCTCAAGCACTAGGGAATCAAAACTGCTAAGTTTTATGCAGCTCCAGTTAAAATACTATCACATAACAGATGCTTGGTAGAAAAATCCAAAGTGAGTTTCAGTAATGGTGTAATACAGTATTCATCCTTTGATACTTATCCATGAATTTTCTTTTTATTTGTTATTTTGATTAAAAAAAATGGTGTCTGCACTGTAAAGTGCTATTGCTTTAGATTTGAGGTTCCACTCATGCTAGCCTAAGTTAAATAGCAATCCAAATTATTAAGGCCTTTTGGTAGCTGCAAGAATGAATTGGAAAACTAAGCAGTGTGTTTTCCAGTCTTTGGGATTTGCGGCAACTTTGGTTTGACACAAGCATATTCATGACTTCCTCATCTAGATAGTCACTAATAAAATACTTTTTCAGCAGTAATGTTTCCTACCGTTTTCTCTTTGGCAATGAACCAAGTGGGGTCAGCTGTCTTCAAAATATTGGACTAAGCTTAACCTGTATATTCTGCCTGTATGCCTTAGAGCCAGAGTGAAGTGTTAAAATGGATCTTAGAAATAAGCTTTGTCTGCTTTTTGAACTGACCCTTTCACAGAAGTGTTCCTGAAGTTGTGTGCGCTGTTATCAAATCATTTTTGTGTTGGTCTAGCTGGTAAATTTGGGATGATAAAGTGAGATGACTCCCTCAGAAATATTTTTGGACTGTACTGAATCATTTTATATATAATTCTGAATCTCCCACTGCAAAAACAGAGGTGAACTATTTTTTCCTCTGGACGTTAGCAGTTTCTTTGCATCAAAGTATTTTTAGTCTGCTTTTGCAAGGGAGAAAGGAAGGTACATGCAAAGCTTCTACAAACTTTTGAAAACCTGGAAATTGCAAAGGATATCGCTGCACAGCAAAATGAAGGCGTGATTAGAGTAGGAGACCAAGCCTTGATGGGTTGCAATGCCAGTGTCGGTGTAAGGACCTGAATGCGGATGTGGGTTAGCAATTGCGTTGAAGGCCTTCTAGTATGCAGACTGCAGCTGCCAATACGCACTAACCTGCTGTCGCTACATCTTCATTGTTGCTGTCAGGCGTGCAGACAAGTGCAGTATAAGCAGTATCTGCTGCGGTATCTACTATAATCCATCTTCAGTTTGCTGTCTAGACATGTACCTGACTGAAAATTTAGGTCTCCTGAAAAACTGAACTGCTTTGTGAGTGCATGCTGTGGAGGTTTGCCCTTGCAGTCCTTATAATAATTACTAATAACATAGACAACACATACATGTCTTGAAAATTGCTTTTCTAATGGTCTTTTTACTTCGGCAAGAGGAATGCATTCACTTCCCTGTTTCATTATCTTCTATTTTTTTGCCATTTTTATGGCTTGTTGGCAAGGGAAATGCTATTTGTTTGGATGGATAAGGTTTTTCATTCCTGTAAATAAGGGATGTGATAGCTTTACCAAAACCTTTTTCTGCTACTCTTTTGTTTACATTATTACTCTAGAATATTTCAAGCATCCTTTTATATTTTTTCTTTCAGAGAAAAATCAAACCTATATGTAGTAAAGTAGAACAAATTATTTGGAAAATACCAGTTTCAGCTGCAGTTAAAAGTAATTATATGTTGTTACAACAATAAAAGGTCAAAAAGATGCATAGTAATGGAAAAGCATTCCCCATAAAGGCCTACATGAAGTTTTTCTTTCTTCAAATGTATGCCTGATTTTCAAAAATCTTTTTTTTATTAAAGTGATTATGAGTAAGTAGTGCCATAATATACACTCATTAAGAAGTGACATGAGAGCTTGAAATTGATTTTATAGGACATGTTATTATTGGTTTTGGTCTGATGCAAACAGAGCTTTTTAAAATTTATGCTACTGTTATATGAAGCAAAATCTAACTCTGTAACAACCAGACATCTTGTGTTATAATAGAATTGAACAAATATATACAAGGAACATTCATCTTTTTATTATTGCTTTTTTCAGCAATAGTTGTCACATGCACACATAAATTTTATTTGCTTTTCTATTTGAAAATTTCAGCTCCCCTGTCTCTGGGGAAATAAGAGATATAGCAGAACAGTGCCTTCACTTTCTAGAAGCTTGGGTCTTGGAGAAGTGGGGAAATGAAAGTTGATTCTGCTGAGTTAGCCAGCAAATTTATTTCTTCCATCCTTTTCCTCTGATTCACTGAAGACCTCTGACTGGCTTTTCCCTTTGCCTTCCTGCATGGACCCTAAACAAACCATGGTGTTGCAGCATAGAAATGCTTTCCTTGTCTGTTTCCTTGTTGTGAAAAAGAGTAGGAAGAAGTGTTCAAAGAGGAGGCAGCAAGCAGCTTTTTACAGAAGCCAGTTCCCTTTGTGAGAGAATTGGATTTCTCACGGTGGAGAGAAAAGAGCAGTCACACTAGCCAGGAGATGGCTGTGAGTTGCCCTGTTTATATTATGTCAGCTGTATTTAAATACAGCTATGCAGAGCTAATTGTACGAGATGGGTCTCATTCTTGAGGAGAAAACGGGTTTCTCTTCATGCACGACAGCTGACAGCATGATGCAAAATGTCAGGAGTAATTAATTAATCAGGGGTGGCAGCCCTTGCTAAAATCTTACTGAGAGATCATTGGCCATCCAAAGCAGACACAAAAACCACAAGAAACATATTGTGAATAAGCGTTAGGGAATAATGTACTGAAACTAATCTGCAAGGTATACACAGCCTCTTCTAGTATGCATAAGGAGTAGCCTTGAATAACTTCAATTCTAGTCTTCTGCACTGCCCCCTTTACTATGGACTTGTTATAATCGATTACTAAGCTGGAGCTTTGTTTTCTCTTATCTTTTAGAGAAGTTGTAGGGTAACTTTTCTCTTGGTTTCTCTTGATTGTCTGGGTGCATGGATATACATTTCTAGGGCAGATCTGTCTGTATGGAAATTTAAACTTCGGGTTCTGTGAGTATGGGTGCTAGTGACACTTCTCTCTGTTCTACTTCAGAGAAATCCTAATTTGAATAAAAAAGCAGGTGAGCAAAGAACAGAAGAGAATTCAATTAAAGGCTGAGATGAATATTCATAGCAAAATCTTTTACCCATTTACAGTTGTACAGCACCAGCTTTAGTTAGTAGGATTTTATACTTTTTCCATTGATTAAAGGGGTAACTGGTGAGTTTATTTCTAATAAACACTTTTTTATTACTGAATTCCACTTGCTAGTTATTTACTGTTATATGAGTTCAGTTCTAGCTAATTTTTCCAGGCAGCAGAGAAAATTGGAATAGAAAGATTCCAGGAAACAAAACATGGGCTTGGTACTTGAGCTTGGGCCTTTTCCAGTACTGCAGTATCTGAAGGGAAGAGGGAAGTTAGCTGTATGCCCTTTTGTATTCTCCATCTTCTCCTTTCATAGTCTGGGTTTGGCAACTTGCAAAGTAGTTTGAAACCATAAATACTACTACGGTCTTTGCTGAGATATTCTCCTTGCTGTGGTTCTTTGGAAGGGTTCAGTAATGCCCGTGGATCCTGTTGGGCTGAGAGAAACTCCGATGTGCTTCCTGAAACCGTCTACCGGAAAATCTGTTGAAGAACGCTGAAATGATGTGAAAGAGATGCTATTAAGTCAGTTTAACTCCATTCACTTTAGAGACTACACTGATAAAATACAAAGGGTAGTTCGTTATAGCTAAGTACTGTAGAATATTCCAGATAATACCCGCATAGTGACCAGAGGGATGAAATGGAAAATATTTTCAAAACAGAATCCTTTTAATTATTGCATTATGCAACTAGACCTCAAGGCTCCTCATTTTCAGACAGTTAAATAGTCAAGGATATATAAATTACTAAGGAGTTTTCCTCCAAACTGGATGAAATTAAGCGGATTATTTTGTGAGCTGGTTGCAAACATAGGTTTAATTAATTAACAGTTCTGGGCACTAGATTTGTGATGAAGTGAACTCTTTATGGAAAAGAAAAAAATTAATTATTATTTTCAGAAGAAAATTAATCAAGAACTGGTTGCTTTTAATGGGTTTTGCCCCTGCTGCCTTCCCACTCCTTACCCGATTTGCTAATTAGACTACATGTCATCGAGAGATCATCAACTCTGCTTTTAAAAGGTGTCCCTGTGGAGATAGCCTGAGTGCCGTGGGCTGGAAGTGTTCAAAAACAGCCAGGGAGAGTGAAGCCAAATAAAAAGAATGGAGTTAAGGCAAAATAAATGGCCAGAGAAGGAACATGGGTTTTTAAGCAGTTCAGTTAGTGAAAGGTAACTGTAAACCTTGTTTATTAACTTTCTTATTATGTAGTGAATTTCCATTCTTCTCTAAATGTGTTCATTAGTGTCAGTGGATTACTTTTTATGGGCCTAATTTGTAAAGAAGGCTTGGTAAAAGCTAATGCATGTAGATCCATATGGCAGGTACATTCCTAAATGCTTTTGGAAATCTCATCTGAGAGATACCTGAGTAGTTTTAAAGAATAGCACATAGTCATTTTAATTAGGCCTGTAATCAGGTCTTGAGCATCTAGGTTTTGGAAAGGGAAGAAAAGTTTGAATAGAACACAGAACCTATGTAATTTAAACAATAAGAACATACAGTGATGGCAGAATAGAAAAAGAAAATTCCATGACAGAAATGCAGAAATCCCTGAGCTGCCAAATCCCTAGGCTGTCCTGAATCATGAGCTCAACTATGCTTAGTTGGATAAGCTAAAAGATTCTCTGGAACATCAAAATAATTTCACTTCTAAAACTGTTATGTTTGTCTACTTTCACTAGTTAAAAACCCATTTACCCCAATCTATACAAATCCACCACCCACTGTGATGAGTTAGCCAAATAATCTTCAGTCCAGAGCAGAGTCTAGTCAGGTGGGAGCAGACGCAGGCTGAATTTTCTGTGTTCATGGCTGGAGACGATGATTCCAGGTCACTTCCTTCCTTTCTGAGGTAAATTTTTAGAGAAGTTTTTAAATGTGTGAGAACTGAGTATTCAAATAACTACTTGCATAAGATCATAAAGAATGGTCATACATGGTCTTCCCATGCTCTGGCTATGATGTGTTCTGTATTGGACAGTAGCCAACAGTGTTAGCATAGAAACAGTGCTAATGGATGGTTTCCCCACAATAATCATCCTGCAGAAATTTGCAGTCCAAGGACTTCCTGAGCCAGAGATGGTATCTTGCTTAATGACTTAATGGCTCTTGGTGTTTTTCATACATGCTTTGTTCCATTTCTTTTTGAATGCAGATCTTTTCTTTGCCTTAGGAGATCTTGCCCATGGAATCAACATTGGCTCTAACTTTTCTTCTGGTGGTAAGAAAAAGAAACATGATGTTAGATGCATTGTAGTAGTGAGCAGGGAAAATTGGAAGCAGCTACAACATCTGCTTCTCACAGGGCATCCCTGTTCTATGACCTCAGAGCAGCACTGGGCTTGGTGCCTGTGGCTTTTTATTAATTGGCCGCGTTCTGCACATCCCTTTATCCCGCAGTGTAGCCATAATGGTACTTCATAACAGGTACTGAAGAAATGCTAGGCTTGACCAGCTCCTAAAAAAATGACATTAAAAGTTATTTCAGTCTCTCTGGACAATTTAACTTTTTTTTTTTCCATTAAACTAAACTCCTTAGTCAAAGAAGTGGAAGTCTCTAAGCAGACACCGTGTAAATGGTTGGAGAAGATAATTACCTTTGCAGTAGTGGGAGAAAAATCATAGCAACTGAAAATTCTTTGAAAGAGTACACAGCTTCTATTAAAAATCTAATAATAAGAGGTTAAGAACGTAAAGTCTGAATACAAGGTAAAGAGTCACCTGTCTTTCTGTACTGTTGTATTGCAACAGTATTGCAATTTTGTATTGCATACAAATTGCATACATTGCATTGTATTGCAATTCCTATTGTGCAGTAAACAAATGACTAAAGGGTCATACATATTTTTTCTCTGTATCCTTGTTTCTTCCTCACAGATTGTGAAATGGTGCATAGTGATGAACAGATTTTTCCTAATTTTCTCTCCCTTTTTTGGGGGCGGGATGACTTTTGTTGGTAGGGGCAGAATAAACATAAACATGTAGTTTTAGTGTTTTGTATTCATGGAAGAATGTCTGCCTCCATTTCATGTAAATCTGGTGTTGTGGTGTTACTATTACAGACTTAATACATATAACACAGTGGTGCTTACTGGCCTGGAACATGTATGTGAGGAGGCGTAGGAGGAATACAGCTGTTTTTGTCTGTCTAACAATGTCTGTTACCATTTTAGGGGCAGGCCGTCTTTCCAGTTCGAGGTGAGGACATTCAGATATAGTTTGGATGTGCTGGTCCTGACTCTTTGATTTTCGTGTGTCAGTTTTGATTTGGCAGCTAGTGAAGGGGGCTGTCAGATTGTTGGTCCTTTCAGCTTCTCATGATAGAACCAATGTTGATCTTCTATTAGGGAAAAGGAACTTCTGTTTTGGTTCGCATTTGGTTCACATTATTATGATCTGCTGATGACATCATCGTGCCAGATAATCATTTTTTTAAAGACAATGGGGTTTTCTTAACTGCATTTTAAGTAATGCTATCTGAATTGAAAGATGATTCCTGGCCAAGAGAGTTTCAGTTGATTCTGGTGCTTCCCCATGGCATTTCTATGGTTGGTCAGGCTTTGGATGGAATTAATGTAACCTATCCATGAGAACTGAGCAATACACTGGATAGGGGTGTGGTTTTGCTTTTTGTTTGATTGTTTTTATTCCCCCCGCTTTCCCTCCCACTCTGTAGCAAGTGTACATCTCAGCATTAGAGCCTGGACAGAGAATTTAATTACTGTGGCTTTAAAGGTTGTCACCAGTTAGCTAAAGCAAAATCACTGCAATGTTTTAGGCTGCAAGCGTTCTCATTATTTTACCATATGGCCGAGAAAGATTAACAGCATTTTCAGGTACAATGGCTCAACTGAGAAGTGGCAACTTGCTAGTTGTTGTGTCACTTCAGATCATGTAGCTTAGCCCAAAGAAAGTACTTTTAACAACTGAGTATCAAGCACCAAATTTGTAAAGCCTTTGGGACCCACAGAAAAATAGGGATTAGGCACTGTGGAAACTAGTAGTTGCACACCTGCTTAGATCTTCCGTGAAAAGTTGCATTATTGTGCTATGAAATACAGCCGCTTACCTCCTATTTCATTTCTGGCCTGCTTCTTTGGCAGGACTTGAAAGGAAATATATAGCTGACTTATGTGCTTCTTGGATATTGTGTTTGCATCCAGAATTTCAGAGTCATTTTAGGCAAGCCCAGCCCTTTTATAGACCCTGACCTGACAAACAAAAGTGTAGTTCAGGAACCTGCTAACTGTATGTCTGCTGTTCACATGAATTACCGTTCACATGTATCGTTCACATGAATTACCTGTAGTATTTTCACTTGCGATTGATTTACCTATAGTATTTTCAGGTAGTTACTGAGCAAGCTTAATGTTTGGTTGTCATAGAAAAAAATGGAAAGATAGAATAAATATTTTATTTTCAGACCAGTCAGAGGTAAGTAGCAAGGGAAAATAGTTATCTCAGTAGTTTTTAATAAAGTGGAGGTGTCTGCAAGGTGCAGTTTTCCCTTTCAAAATAAGTAGTTACAAATAAATAAATGCAAATGCTGGAGCTGTGAAAGTGATGAGAACCCTGTTGAATTAATAAAGAGCCTCTTTGCATGTAAATTTGTTTCTCTTGTGATTTCATTCTTTCACTTGTAAATCTCAGGATGTTTGCTGCATCTCCCCTTACTTCAAGCACACGTAGCTTGTCAGATACCATACATAGTGTGCCCATGAGCTGCTTGTGGGCTTTTCTGCATCTGAGGCTTAACGTAAAAAAATATTAAAAAGGGTTGCATGTTAGGCTTGGGACTAGAAATATAACAGGCTTTCAGTCATGATGATCAGACTTACACAAACATTTTATGTCGAGAAGTGGAATTTTGCTCAAAAATGTTTCCTTTATGAGAACATCTCATGGAACCACTTATGAATGAAACCAAGAGGGTTCTACTTTTATTATGACAATTACAGTATGTAATAGTCATTGCTCTTTTTTCTAGATCTTTTAAAATCCGTTCTTCAGAAGTGTATGCAGAATAATATCTCTTCTACCAAATCTCAGAGACTGGTTTTAACAATCTGTACCAAAAATGAATTTCTGTAGGTTTATATTAAAACTATATTCTTTAGGCTATTTACCCCTTTTTTTGGTGGTGCATTTAGGAATTGAGCATTTTAACATAGGCTAGCCAAACCTTTTTATGAAAGAGCCGCATGCTTTCCAAATTTGGTTTCCTTCTTGTCTGTAATTGAAAATTCCTCCCTTCAGTATTGTACACAAAGTAACAGATAACAGCTGAAATTTTGATGGGCTGAAATGTTTATTAATTGGCTAAGAATTCATAGTGTATCCTAAAACTTGTCTGTATTCATCCCACACAGTTGTCTTGTTTTACCTCTTGTTCATGCTGTCCTCTTACAATAGTTATGCATAGTGCATTTCAAATCGGTGCACAAGTAACAGAGGTCTATGTGCCTTCAGTTATTCGACTTCCTAAATAGAGGAAAAAATAGTGTAGTGTTTGACTGTTTGAAGTATCTAAAAGGATAGGATCTAAAAATGGACTAAACCAAAAGATTTCCCAAAGCCATGAGTGAAGCACACCTGTCACTAGCGACCTGCAAACACTCGAATGTTAAAATGATGCATAGAAATTTTCTATTATATCACACAGTATGATTTTTTTTTTTTGGCAGAGAGATTTAGGGAAATCATGGAAGAATGCACTAGCTCATATTTCTGACGGTTATTCAGAAGCTATTCAAGAAATTTTTCAATGAAATATGTGACAGCATCATATTTCATTTATTAGCATGCAATGTTATCTAATTCATATTTCTGTCTAGTCATGTAGGTGGAAATTTTTGGAGTCTTTTTCTGGAGCACCCTCACTCCTTGTTTTCTTTCCTTTTCCTTCTCTCTCCCCCTCTTTTTTTTTTTTCTTTTCTTTGCTAGCAGTAAGAAACATGTTCAAAATCTGCAGTGATTTGTATGCCTTTTCAGGTCGCTGCGTGGTCACTGTATTATGTATTAATTGAGAATGCCAAGAGTTTGTGGTTACTGTGGTTGGTATTAATTTGTGATACAATTTCTTCTTCTTTCCTCTTCTTTTAGACTAGTAATAGCAACAAAAATCTAAAAACAGATTGCTTTCAAGGATGAGAGGAGGGGAAAGGCAGAAGGCAGATGGGAATTGCTCTCTAAGGAAGAGAGGATAATTAGTTTTTTTAAAAGGTTTTTTTTTTTTTTTCCCCCTCTTATTAAGAAAACAGGCCTTGGAGCTATACAAACTGATGATGGCCTTGCTTGAGTGCTGTGTTCAGCACAGCTACTCCCAAGTAATATCTCAAATCCTCAGGAAGCTTTTTATTAAAAAGAGAAAATGGCCATATTTATACACGATATGCTAAAGGGAATAACGTTGCAAGAGGACAGGAAGGATTTAAACCAAGGCCAAGCATTGATTTTTTAAGAGTTTATATGAATTAGAGTATGAGGGATTTGTGAAGCCCTGGTTACTGTAATAATCACTCCTCTTGTGGGCTGTTAATAGAGAAGATTAAATCGTGGACTACAGGTCACAAAAAATGGGGTAATACTACTACTTAGAGAAAAAAGAATAAAGTCATTAGGTGCTCTTGTTAAATATTGCCGGGACAAAATCAGCAAATTAGGTTCGGAGGCACCTCTGGATATTGTCTGGTACAACCTTCACCACCCTCCCACCTCAAAGCAGATTCATCTGTGAAGTTACATCCAGCTTCAAATTTAGATCAGGTTGCTCAGGGCTTCATCGTGTTGAACATTGAATATATCCATGGATGGAGATTCCGAACCCTCTCTGTGCCCCTCTTGCAGTGTTTCACAAACCTCATGGCGAAGAATTCTTTCTTTAGATCCATTTGGAATTTCCCTAATTGCAATATGCATCTATTACCTCCTAGTCTTTTGGTTAAATGTCCAAGAAAAATCGGGCTCCTCTTTAACCAGCTGTTAGGAAACGGAGAACAGCCAAGAACAGATCCTTCCTCTGCCTTCCTTAGTTCCTTAGTCTGAACAAATTCAGCTGTCTCAGCCTCTCTTTATACATTGTGTAGTACAGAGTCTTTTACATTCTGGGTGGCTGTCCATTGGACAGGCCAGTTTGTCAGTGTCTTCTTCTATTGGAGAATCCAAAAGTGCTTACAGAATGGCAGATACACTCTCACTAATGCTAAATAAAGGGGTTTTATTACTAGTGTGGATCTGTTGTTATACCCTTTTGGTGCAGCTGACTCATATTCAACTTACCCACCTGCTCCCCTTGACTCTCTCTCCCTGGAGCGTCTTGTTCTGAACAGCGGCTTTCTACTTAGCCAGCCCGCATGGTGTTATTTTGTCCCACGGGTAGGATGTACATTTGCCATTATTGAGATTTTATCAGCCAATTTCTCCCACCTGTTGAAATCTCTCTGAATGGTAGCCCAGCCCACCAGTGTATCAGCTACTCCTCATCCCACCGCCCATGCATTTGGGCTTACAATGTAATGCTTGCTGACTATGTACACTCCTTCTTAGTGAGGCTCCTAATATGCTAATGGTGATTAAATATAAATATGGTTACAGGCTAGTTTTTGATTTTTCTAAGCCAGAAAAATATTAATGAAAAATGTCTAGCTATAAATGGAAACCCCTTCAAGCTAATGCTGCTGATGACAGCATTTAGATTAAATTATGTAAACAAACAATTATGCTCTTTTTGCAAGCTAAATAACTGTACACAAGCACAAGAAGACAAAGTCTGCCTATTTTACAGAGTCTTTAAGGCCAGTTGTCAGAAGTGGAAGCGCTCAGATTTATTTCTCCCCTTCTTTTGTGTAAGATGAATTTTATTATGCAGAGTAAATAACAGGTCAATAAATGCTAAATTGAATATCTGTGAAGTGTTTGTACAAATTTAATTTTTTATGAATAAATCATTACATGGTTTGACTTAGAAAAGGCCATGTTTAATTAGAGGCAATGTAGGCTATTGCTACATTTGTAAATATAAAATGTTCCATGACATCTTACAAATACATCTTCACCTTCCTGTATACAGGTCAGGTATTGTGTAATGACAGTCTTTTAGAAGACAACATATTTTTGTTAACAAAAATCAGCTCCAAGCTGGAGCTTCTAGAATAAGTAAGCAACACACTTGCCAGCAGTGTGATGGATGCAGTTAATCCTGTACTGAGCAGGAGGAAATGGAGCAGCTTTGTAAGGTTCCTTCCAATCCTGCGTATCTAAAGTGTGTGCCCAGTGTTCTCAGTATTGCTGCTGAAGTACACCAGACCTGGCTGATGAATTTAAGTGAATTTCTAAGTTCAAGAAATTGGTTTTGCTGTCTGAAAGCAAAATGCAGCAACAAAATAAACATCTTCTGTTTGAAATCTCTAGAACCATAATGCAACTCTGTAACTGTGATAAAACAGGATTCCCTGGTTTGCAGGATGTAATGCCTGTATACCAATGCGCGAAGCATGGGGAATAAGCAGGATGAACTGGAGATCTGTGTGTGGTCCCAGCGTCATGATCTGATCGGAATCACAGAGACGTGGTGGGATAGCTCGCACGACTGGAGCGCTGCCATGGAAGGCTATGTGCTCTTTAGGAAGGACAGGCTGGGAAGGCGAGGTGGTGGAGTTGCTCTTTATGTGAGAGAGCAACTGGAATGCATGGAGCTCAACCTGGGAGTGGAGGATGAGCGAGTTGAGAGCTTGTGGGTAAGGATTAGAGGGCAGGCTAATGTGGGAGACACTGTGGTGGGTGTCTGCTACCGGCCACCTGACCAGGACGAGGAGGTTGATGAGGCCTTCTATAGGCAGCTGGATGTTGCCTCACGGTCACAGGCCCTGGTTCTCATGGGGGACTTCAACTACCCCGACATCATATTTTTTGTCTGTAATCCAAAAATTATTAGACCAAATGTGAAAACAAATGACTCTAAAATATAAATATCAGCAGTTCTTCAAGAGGTTTCCTCTCTCTTGCTTCCACATTCTCACCTAAAGGATCTAACAAATCTTTTGACACAGGGCTTGTTAACTTTTTTAGCACTCAGCAAAAGAATTGACAGACACAGACCTTTTCTTCACCTTTGCTATCAGAGGTGTTAGTGTTTAAGCGTTATTGTTCAGGAAATGAGAAAACGCCAATAACTGGTGAAATAAAGATTACAGATCATTACCTTTTATGTGAAACTCTAAAATCATATTTATTGGCTGATTCACAGAAAGTGCCGTAGTGACAAAAAAAAAGAATCTGTCTTTATACACATACAGATGTACAGGCCAAATTTTAAAATAACCGATCTAGTTCCATGATGCATATAATAAATCATGTGAAAAACATCAGAGTTTGACAATCTGGACTTCACAGCTGACCGTGCAAGGCGATGTGTGCTTTTTATGAGATGCACTACAGATGCACCACTATGTCATGGGGTTGGGGGAACAATCTAAGGTCCACCATAGGTAAGGTAGGTTTCATGAACTTTACGGTATATATTTACCATATATATTCTTAAAGATTTTTTTTTCAGAAAAAGAAAAAAGAAAGCAAATTTGTATCCATGCTCAGAGATAATTTTTGGTTCACATTCTCCTTTTTAATTCCATATAGTCATATAAATTATCATCCTGCATAAATTGTATAGATTCAGGCTTTCAGAAATGCATTTAACCTCTGCAACAAGACATTTCTAGATGTCAGTCTGATTGTTTCACGTATACATTAAAGTATGTTTATAACCATCTCTCCTGGACTGGAGAGGAGATTGTTGTTTTGAGACATGCTAGAGGGGTTTCAACAACCATACAGTCTTCTTTCAATCTGCCTCCCATCTGGCATACTTTTGTCATCCATAGAAGTGGGCAGTTACACAGAGATGAACTAGAAAAAAGTGCTACTAACTACAATTATTGCTTCTCAACAGAACTAATGCACCCAACAGAACTAATATGTAAGCAAATCTGGAAAACGATAAATTGCATGTGGAAAGTTCCACATTTTTTGCTCTGAAAAGTTCTATTATTTTTGTTTCATTTTCAGATGAAGCATCACTTTTATTGTCAAGGTATGATGAAATATCATGAAATTGAATTGTCACAGCCAATTAGCGTCTAGAGCCTTTATACTAAAAATGATGAGATCATTTCTCAGCTGCTCAAAATCCTCCACTCTGATTAGCATGTAAGATTTTTTCATAAGTATATGGTTAATTCTAAAGAGAAAAAAACCCTCCTTGCCTAGACCCTAACAACATTTGGAATTAATTTCATGTTCTCACTCTATTGCTTACCGTAACTAAAATCATATTTTAAAGTTTCTTGCTTCAGGATTCCTGTTCTTTTTTTAAAATCTCCCTCTGTTTTTCAATCTCAGCTTACAAAATCTATTCTCTCCCTCACCTGATCTATTAGACTTAAATCACTCTAAAAATTATTTTTCACATGATGACTGATTATGGAAAGATAGGAGGAAGAGATGGGAAGCTATGGTGACTCAGAATTGATTAGCAAGTGGGAACATATTTCCACTAACTCTTCTAATTCACTGTTTTGCCATACTCTAAGGTAGTCATCTTTGATTATGTGACCTAGAAACACTCGTATCAATAGTTCATTTCCTGCAAATGTTATCTGCACAGTGCTAAATGACACCAGTTAGATACAAAGATGAGCTGAGCAAGTTGTAAAGTACTTAGTCAAGATCGGAAGGCGTAGTGTTCCTGCTCCCCCTTTTAATATTTATTTCCCCCGTTTAATAGAGCAACCAAGTGCCACACCATTTTATTTATTTCTCAGGGATATGACGGATGCAGGAGTCTCCTTCTCTCTGGGCACAAGGATTGCAATTTTGTTTTGACTTCAAGGTAGAGAAGGTTGCATAGTAGAAGACAGAACTAAATCAAATAAAAGACCCGAAGTGACTTTGTACATCCTTACTGGCTGTCTGCGTACTAAAGCTTCTGAGCCAGAAAACAGAGATTTGCTTAGGGTAAGGTTTAGAACTAACCATATATAGTCATCATGGTAGTCAGAGATAGTATATGCAGTGGGCAAATCCGAAATGCAACATTAGGCACTGCGCTACTTCAGAAAGGTTGGCACAGTTCTTTTTCATTGCAGCAATTAACATTTGGTTAGAAATCTTGAGTACTCATTTTGGTAAGCAGGTATATCCCACCAATGGAATTACTAATCTTTCTTAGAGAAATGGTTACTCTTCAGCATATAGACACTTACAGACATGAACATACACATGAAAGACAATGTCTTGTTTTTGCATTAGTGATGAGAATATAAATTACAGCTTAGTATTGTTGTTTGACTTGTTCCAGCTTTGTTAATCATGCTGACATATTGACACCATGAAATTCATATTTGGTTAATAAGAGATTGTCTATAGATCATTGTAAAGATTTTTTAAAATCAACTTTCAGTATAAATTTACTGTTTAACCTTTGAGAGCCTACACAGTGACACACACACACACATAGAGCATTTGACAGGATGAACTGAACATAACTAATTTAGGGAAATTCTTTAATAAATGACTTTTTGTAAAAAGAAAACAGAAGATGAACCCAAAGGAATGAATTATAGGGGAGGATGAGATTGCAAGAACTATGCATGGCCTCCCTAATAAATGACCAAAGGCAACAAACTTGATAAACTATCTAAAATATTCAGAGGGTATAAATAATGGTTAGAGGAATTATTTTAGGGTAGTGTAAAAGGGTATAGCTGGGACAAATGAGATTAAAAATTACAAAAAGGATTATTTAAATTCATTATCGGGAAACAGTTTCTAATGGCAAAGTCTAAATAGACTCTAGAGTAATCTCCCATTGGAAGCAGAAGAAGCCCCAAGCTTAGAAATATTTGAGTACGCTGATACATCCCCACCTTCCCCTGATGCTAGAAAATATATTTCAGGGAACAATTCTGCACTGCTAGAGTTGTATACTATCTGTACTGCTGATTTTTATTACTAGGACTTGACTCATGTAGCAGCAAATTCTAAACGGACTGAAAAATTAGATGAAACAAATGTTGTCAGGATTCCTAACCCTAGCATCTATTAATCTCCAAAGGCATGACCCACTCTGGCAAATCTCTCTAGCCCCATTGTGACTCTCTGAACAGAACTATACCCACAGCCAGGTAAATACAGGATTCTGGTGGTGCAGTATTTACAGCATCTTATAAAAACATGATCTCAGACAGCCCTCTCAGTTTTTGGGGAGTTTGTAGGGGAGTTGTAGGGTACTTGGAAAAAAATGGGATCATGCTAAGAAGTTTTGAGATGATAGTGTTTAGGAGCTCTGTGACATGGAGTGTAATCTTTGCAGCATGTTCCCAGTTACTCAGCCAACCCATGGAGCATACTGGCAGCAGCAGCTCCCTGAAAATTATCAGTACAGTTGTTATGCTTTGTTTCTTACTTGACGTCTGGCTTCTGTGCTATGAAATTAGAATCACTGCAGACAAAATAGGTCACCTCCAAATGATTGTGGGCCTGTCTTGCCCATGAAGTGTGTTTTTTTGTTGTTGTTGTTGTTTTTGGTGGTTTTTTTTTTTTTTGGTAGATGCGGGCCCAGCGCTGACACATATGTCCAGGTCTTGCTGCCTTCCTGACTCTGCTGGAGGGAACTAATGACCCAGTACAGGCAGTAGCAGCCACACTATAGAACCTAATAGCGCTAGACCATGCTGAAAATGTACAAGTATTATTAGGCAGTTAGTTATATGTGTAGGCATATATATTTGTTATATTATATAGAGAGAGACACATATATGTATGTGTAAAATATTTTGTATGTGTATTTGTGCATATATATATGCATATATATAGATATATATATATGCATATATATATATCTATATATATATATAGATGCAGTTCCTTCAACAGCCTTTATTTAGTTTGTTTTTTAATTGCTGTCAGGTCTGGACATGAAAAATGACATGTTTCCATTTGCTCACTGTTTTATGTTCACACTTTTAAATTTATTTTAATCTTTTCAAAAAGACAGTTGATGCTACCTTTTTTTTTTTTTTTTCCACATCAACAAGAAATGTATCCCTTAGTCCTGAAGTATGCTTTTCTACCTCTCTGTTCCCTCTTCCCTAAACAGTAATTTCATTTTCAATAAAAATGACTGACTGGAATTAACCCATGCCACATTTCCAAGAACTTAACCAGTTAAAACAGCTATTTGCATACTCTTTTATATGGGTGTCTACTAACAGACTGTCATTTGTTGGCAGTTTTAGTTTCAGTTTGAAGGTATGGTACTAAAAACATGGTCAAGGATGTTTGACCCAGTGTTTTGTCTATTCATATAGTTAAGTAAAAGTGAGGAAGGAGTAGAAAGAATAACTTTTTTTTTTTTTTCCCTTTGGTTAGCTTGACAAGCTCAGCCAAAAATTATTTTATGGATTCATGTGGGTGGCTAAAGACACTTTAGCGACCTCCATATTCAATTGGAAAGTGAAATTCTGAAAGCTCAGCATCTTACCCAGATGTTCAAACTCAGCAGCACAAAGGCCCTTGTGCTGTGTGCATGCATGAGTGTGCATGTGTGAGAGAGTTGTTACTGTAAGGTTGGCACAGTGTTATGAAACTTTTGTTCTTTCCTTGGAGACAGTTTCTCTTTGCCCTTGATGTACCGTGCCTAGTGAAACCTGCTTTACTTTTTTTAATCAGTGCATTTAATTGTGAAGTAGCTCATCTGGTCCTTTACTCACAGCACACGTTAAGAAAGGCCGTACACGAACATACAGCTTCTTCAGCTGTTAAACACAGAAGTTCCCAACAAGCCAGAGAATTTAAAGTACACCTAAGGGCTTTTTTCCTGAAATGTTTTACATGTTAATGCTAGTTCAAGATGTTGTGACTATTTCCTCATACCAGTCTCACCATCTTGACTGCAACCATTTGTCATTCCTTGTGTGCATACACTGTTCCTCTGTTCCTTAAGGGAGGGCTGCACCAGGGTGCTGCCTGGGAGTAATACCAAGCGCTTGGACAGTGCTTGTCGTCTGTAGGGCTCAGTGTACTGCACAAAGGCTGGCTGCATCATTTGGCCTGTCTGCCAACAGAGACATGGAGAGAGGTGGTGTTGATGCACACTCAATACCCAGTCAGGATGCCAAAATGCTCTTGTGAAACAGGGGACCTGGTCTGTGGACTTCATCACCAGAAATGAAGTTGAAAAAAACTTCAAAAAAAAAAAAAAAAAGAAAGAAAAACACCCCAAACCTCCTGCCTTGTCTTTCCAATGTTAATCTTTGAATAAGGTGAATGAATTATATTTTTTTTAAAAAAAACTATTTGCTAGCTGCAGGCATGGGAAATAAAAGCCTCCTTCCACCGTTGCTCTGCTAAAGCTTTGCCTATTTCTGTTCTATGATCATGGCTTAATGATAAACAAACTTGTACCTTCCTACTCATACAAAAGCAATGAAGTGTAACTGCCTTCCATGGTATGGCTGGAGAAGTTTTTTTTTTTTTTTTTTTTGGTCCCTCCCCCCTGCCCGGACAGAATAACTTTAACAGGAATATTTCTTCAGTTTAAATATCTTTACAGAGGATATTTGTTCTTCCGTAAATGCAGTCATTAGCCTTCAGCCTTGTCTTTTTTATTCTCCCATTACTCAAAAAGGAAACTTGCTTACAGTAGATACTAACCAAAAAACAAAAAAAAAAACAAAGGGTGGAAAAGCAACCAGTCTGATTACAAGATACTTTTTTTTTTTTTGATTCATTTGATTCCATCTCCCTTACTAATAAGCTGAAATATTCACCACTTTGAAGCTTCATACAGTTCAGCTTACAATAGTTCATATAGTGTTTATGTATGCACTGTTGTTTTTCTTTTGCAGGTGACCTAACACTCACAGATTTTGTGGGCTCACTGGTTTTGAGTGTTGTGTATCTTGTGGACACTACTTCGCAAAGCCTTGCTCGGTTTGGACAACAAGCATTCAGTGCCTGCGTTGACAACATCCAGATCTTTGTGGGACAAGGGCAGCTTGCATTCTTAAGACTGTTAACGTGGAGCTTGGACTGCATATGAGTATGTGGATCATGAGAATGTGCTGTAAATATGGTTTGTCATTTCTTAGCTTAGCCTAAAGAGGCAGGAATGTAATGCAATCATCTGCTTGCTGATAGATGTTGAAACATGAGGACCATATTATAGTTATAGAGCACTGTAACAATATTACTAATAATTTCAGAGGTGCTTTCACTGTCACTGTCTTTTTGACAGGCCTTTTATATTTATTTCTCTTCCTTAGAATTGCCGAGCTGGCATTTGTCTCAGAGAAAAAGCAGCCTTTACCAGATCTTAAGGAAAGGTCAGCAGGGACTGAGGTGAGTTAATTCCAACTCGTAGTGTCAGAAATGAAACAGCAAATAAGGCTACTTCTCACCTGGGCTTCCCATGTGCCCCTTCCCCAGCCCCTCCCCTCCAAATTGGGCAGAAACAGAGCTCTCTGGCCTGTCATCTCTGACCTCACACTAGTCAGCAGATGGACCAGTGTCTGACTGGGATGTGAAAAAGCAGTTAATTAACCCACTCAAAAGGCACAGATTGCCTTCATATGCTTTGATTCTACCATCTCCAAGTCTTCTGAGACCAGCTGCAGGTGTGTGCATGAATCCATGCAGCTTCATAAAAAAACCTGATAAAACAAGCTCTGTATTTTTTGATCTAGCCAGCATGTGTTTTACACACATCTGTATAATAGTATGTAAAATTTATAGACGTACAAAGATAGCCGTGCAATAGGAGGTATATGTTTGTGTATATTTGTGCAACTTCTGCTTGTTTTACTGTATTTTTAGTCTGACAAGTATCAGAATTTGTCAAAAATTTTATTTCATGAAATTGATTTTTTTTTCACCCCAGGATTTCATCAGGAAACAGAAGGCAAATATCTAACTCTAGTTAAAGCACCATCATACAAACCAGGCTACTCCCATTTTTCTGCCAGATGATTAAGGTTGTCTTGTTCTTGTTGTTAAGCTATTGGTACCTTTTAAAACCAGTGCAGAAACAGTATGTATCTAGTATTAAAAAAAAAAAAAAACTATTCTCTGCAAAGAAAATTTGCCCCCCCAGAAAAAAAAGAAGTCAGAGCTGAGGATTTCTTTTTTCTTTTTTAGTGCTTAGTTCCCTTGCCTTCAGTTAGATTCCTGGATTTTTTTTTTTTGAAATGAAACAGCTAAGAGGTTTTATTGTCACTTTCAGTAAGCGTACACAAATTGGTATAGATATACTTCAACTAAGTCAAGCCAGCATCTGTGAATTAGGGGAAGAAGGGCTTTTTCTGCCTTTAGCTCAATGCCTTTTCTCACATTCCAAATAACCTTAAGTATAAAAATGTCTATTCCAGAATATTAGGAGCAGTTCTACCCTTTGAAGTGAGTGCATCTCACCAGACCTTACACCCAGCAACCTCTGTAAAAGGCTTTCTGTTTTTCCTGTTCTAGAGAACATGGATGGTGACATGCACCAAACCATACAGAAGAGGACATGTCCTGGCCCGGCCTTCTGGGATTCTCTACCAGGTAAAAACC
>NW_010576885.1:0-23525 GCF_000705375.1 Tinamus guttatus | reverse complement strand
AATTAGGTAAAAGGTTCAGAAGGGGCTGCCAGACTCAAGTGAAGGTGGCTACTGCAATTAGCCTCAGAGTAGTCCTTAATCTAAGGCTACTAATGTCCTAGTAGATTTTTTAAAATTTTGCCTCAGTTCAGGGTTCAGAGGAACGCTTGCAGCAAGCCCATCACCGCAGCACACTGCAAAGGGCAATACATTGCCCTCGCTCAGAGCAGGGAGATCCCCCCACCAGTTAAAAAAGCAGTCGAGCCACCACTGCAGCACACTGTTGCCTGTGTGAATGAAGAAATTTTTCAGAACAAGCAAAAACATTTTATTTTAGTTAATATTAAAGATGTCACGAACCCTACATGTCTATTTCTAATTTGAACTGGTGTTAGCCAATGTAGCACATATTGAGATTGATCTCAACAACTGTGCATCTTTAGATTTGCTTGCAGAGAGAAAATACCTGTGGAAGAGGTGGAAGTGAAAAGGAAGTGTGAGCTATTGATCAGAAGCAGCAACTTAGTTACATTAATAGTGTATTGGATAGCGTATTGTTTCACTGGCTTGAATTTGCACTTGTAGGTTTTGCAGCTTTTTCCAGCTCAGGGTTATAATTTCAAAACTTGAAAGGCACTCACTGGTCTGATGGCAATTTAAAACTGACAGCCAGACTTCAGGTGCCATGTGCTAGGGGGTGCCGCTTTGGAGATTTTTTTGCTTTTTGGCTGAACTTATGGAGTACTACTGTAACGAGACAACTTTATTTCGTGTCTTGCTAGTGCAATCTTTCAGCCAGTGTATCAGTAATTATATCTCAAAGTTGCCCTTTCAGAATTTGCATCATAAACAGTTTTTTAGAGAAAGAAGGAAAGATTTTTGGTTTCTGATTGCTGGAAGAGAAGAATGTGTGTGTGTATGTGTGTTCCAGTTTGTTTACATCAAAAAATAATACATAAAGGGGCAAGGGGAATATTGTTAAAAAATATTTCTAAAATATTTCTTATTTTTAAGTCTTTCTTATGAAGCCATTGCTGTCAGATTCTATAGCAATATTTTAAGGTATTCTTTTTTGTGAAGAAATATCGTATTCGTTCTAAAATGTTGTGACCATTTCTGATTTGTTCAATGAAAAATGCTGCATAACCCACCCCAATGAGTACTCTAAAATAAGTACAAAGATGCATTATAGCTTGCTGAATATTGTTGCAAAACATTTTTAGAGATAACACAGGTTTCTGAAAAAGTAGGTATATTTACAGTAGAGAAAATACTTCATGTTTGCTTCTTGTATAATGTACCAGTATGATCTGAACAGATTTGCTTCCAGTAAAATAAAAAATATAAACATCTATTAGATGGAGAAATACACCTATGATGCCATAAACATATAAAATAACTGAAGTATGCCAATAAGGTTGCAAGTTGCTGTTTCAAGGGCCATGACAATGTAATAATATTAACAACAATAAGGACAACAGAGATGTTCAAAATAATTCCAGTTGAGTTTTAAATCCTAAATTGACCTTTAAATGTATAACTGTAATTAAAACTCTTTTTCTGAGATAGATATGTACTGAAAATAATCATAATGAAGGGCCTGCCTCATGTCACCAACAACAAAAAAATGAAATAATCTCCCTTCCCCTTAATATATTATCATTCTCAGTAGACCATTAAAAATGGTCTTATGTAAATCTTGTTCAAAATACCATGCCTATAAACAGACATTACAGCAAATTCTACAATTTTTATTCCTGTAGATATCTTTTATTTATCTGGGCTTGATTCTGCAATTATGCCTGTATACTCACCTGAGAGACAAGGATAAATATAAAATGGGAGTGCACACACAAGAAAATCTCTAACTGGCCAGTTCTCAGTCTTAACAGTCATTTCCGAAGCCCCTTAGCATAACGAGCTCTAATTTTTAAAGAGCTTTAGGTGAGTCTTTTCATTCCCTTTCCTGTTATTAAAGTTTAAGTTCCACTTGCTGTCCACTTTCCTGACAGCTGTCAGATTCAGCAACTGAAATAACCCAGAAGACCAACACCCCCACTCTCCCCAAGGCATTCTCTATATTGCGGCTTTGCAAGAGCTACGGGGCTGAAAAAGAAAGTATTGAGAGAGGTGACTCCCCTCCAAACTTCCACTTTCTCTAAGAGAAAGTGTTACTCTTTGCAGGATCGCATGCCAGTCACAGGTGTCCAATAAAGCCCTGTTGGGGCAAGACTGTCTACTATTTTTATTTGGGAGAAAGGGGAAGAGGTAGTGGCTCATTTTAAACAGCAAATTACAAAAAAAGGAAAACACACACACAAAAACTCACAAAAAAACCCCAATAAACTAAAACAGAAGCAAAAGTCAATGATGAAACTGTGAAGAAAAGGAAATGTTTAGGAAAAAGCAGAAAAGCCACAAGGCAACATTCATTTTCATACCATTTTGTTTTTATGCATTAGAATAGTTATCCCAGAAAGTGCTTTATCTATGGGTATGCAGATCATTTGAAAATACAAAATTATTAAGGAATGGGGACAAAAAACGCACCACACAGACTTACCAACACATTATACATAGTTTTCTTTTTTTTTCCTTTTTTTTTTTTTTTTTTTTTTTTAACTCTTTGAATAGTGCTTAAGAAAAATATGCTGTGTTACCATAACAAACTAAAATACTCTCACAAGCTTTTAAGAGGTCTCTTTCTTTTTAACTTCTTTTGGTTCCAGGTAGGTTTTACTTGTTCCTGTTTTACTTTATAAAACCTTTTGTCAATGACAATGGCTTCAGGAACATGAAAAAAGAGCTGTGAGTATGAAAGAGAGCTGACAGTTGTCTATGATGTTTGTCACTTTCTGTTGCGCCCCTATTTGGTGGGTAAGGATTCAGAAGAAACAGTTTCTAGAATAAAGTTAGACAGGCATTCAAGCTGGCATTATTCAGTAAAGCAAAAAGGAACATTTTCCTCATGTAAAATCATTAGTTAAATCCCCACCACACATAGCTATTGAATAATGGGCATCACTTATTCTCTGCTTCTTCGGTAAGATACTGTAGCAAGATAATGATTTTACAGGACAGATCGTAAAACATTGATTTGCTGCAAATTGCTGAATCCATAAATAATGAGCAGCTCTACAGTTTTTTTTAGTAAATCAATCATTCCCATGAAAATTTGTGTTTTGCCTAAGATAGTATTACTCACAGGTTCTTATCTGTGGACATAAAATGATTTGTACTTTTTGGTAACCTTCAGCTGTTTGGTAAGCTGTTGCTTTTTTAAAACTTCCTGGTAAGTTTTCCTGGATGGGTTGTCTAAAAGCCTTCTTCAGGGTTCTGACAGCAGGTCAGAAAAATAAGCTGTCCATTTCTGCACAGGTACACATGCGCCCCATGGCAAGTCCTAAATAACACCTTGTAGAATATAGTTAATATCCAAGAAGGTAAGCAGAGAATATAAATGGAACTCCATCTCTGTCATCTGTAGTACTAGAACTCTGCCCTAATTTGAAGGTGGATTATATTTTACATGTGTAAGATTATGAAGCCATATGGCAACTGTCTTATCTGGACCCACAAATGTGTTCTTTGTAACAGGCTGAAATCTCTCCTTTATGAAAATATAGCAAAGGCAAAAAAACCTCTATGGATTGAGTGACAGGACTTCTGTCACATATCTGTGGTATAGAAACAGGAAATAGAGGACTAACTAATAGATCAAGTTCCGATTACTTTATTATTGGTAATGTCAATATGTTTGTACTGTGTTTTCTTCAGGCTTTGTAACTCACACTTAGGAAGAGGATCAGTTCTATCATTACCAATTACTACAACAAAATCATTTTAGGCAAAAACAGTTATAGGCAAGCAGAAGTTCAAATTCTGTCAATGAATTCAAAGACTGAAAAAAAACACTGTATTGGTGTTTACAAAAGGATCAGTGTGGCAGGAGGGCTTTTAGTATGGGAGTGTTGAATCATCCCACTCCAACTGCTCTTGCCTGGTGACACTCTGTTTAGCTCCCTTTCGGACAATCACTTCCTCCTCCTCCTCTTCTTCCTCCTCCTCCTCTTCACTTTCATCTGATTCAGCACTGGTTGTGTCTTCCTCATCATATTCCACCTCTTCCTCCTCCTCACTCTCCTCTTCTGCCTGGTGAGACTTTTCATATTTCTATAGTACATTTGAAGAAATGAGAGACACTACTTGTTAGCCAGTGGCTGTGCAAATGTGAACAGTTGTTCCATGTACAGAAGAACTAACATGCTAGGAAAATAGCTTTCCTACATTATGTGAACATTAGGAATTTAATAGAATTAAACAGCAAATACTCAAAAACTTTTAACAAGAGATATCTGTTGCTTATTCAAACCATTGACTCAAATCCTTCAGTGTCAATTTCCATAAACTGATGATCATTTTCCCTGATGCTTTTTGAATTCCTTCTTTTAGTATATTATTGTTTACATTTTTAGATTAAAAACAAGCGAACTATATCATCTTGGGAGCCTACGGTGCAAATGCATGCAATGAATAGAGAGGAAATGTATCCAAGAATTCTATACTCTTCAATTTAGTTACTATACATGACAACAAATACTAAAAGTGCAAAATTAAATATTATCATTCAGTGAAGAGTTCAAAAGTGAGAGGGGCCCTGAATGTATGTATGGCAAACCTGCTCTGCCAAATCCACACCTAGATGAATGTACTCTAAAAGACCTTAAAACTCACTACTGAGTAAGCTATCAACACAGACAGTAACTCATGGTAGTACCATGTTGTAATGTCATGTCTCAGTTTTGTACCTCCATGGGATTGACAGTAATAGTCAAAGCAGAATCATCCCAGTCCATTTCATTTTCTTTACTTCCTTCACTGTCTGAGGAGCTGTGCTGATGAGCTGTCCGAATTCTGTAGACCCCCAAGGCTATGATGAAAACGAGAATGCTCACACAGACTATGATAACGACAGTAGCCACACTTGGAATGACTGAAAGAAAAGGCAAAAAAGGCAGTGGGATCATATCTGTGGGACAAATTGTCTAAAAAAATCACTTCATTGTCTATGTTATGCCTGTAGAACCTCCTTCTTTGGATTGAATTTCTCAACTTTCTGCTGTCTGCCTGGAGCTACAGGGGATGGTGACAAGTGACCATCTACTAGAGGAGAATATATATGAATGGCATTTAGAGATAGCTAATAATGAGCAATCTTACCTAAATAATAATGAGCAATAAATCTTACCTAAAAAGTGAGTTTGCCTACCTCTTTTAAACCAATTTACTACAGAAGACAAGTAGTCAAAAAGTGCAGAAACAATTAGTTTCAGAACAACCCATAATGTTATTTAATCTGCATATTATTCCTGATTACGGCTAAGTAAAGTTAAGTAAAGTGTAAACATCACATGTGAGGAAAACGAATATCTCAAACTTATTTTTAGAAGATTTCAAACACTTGTACTATGCTTTCAATCTCAACTTCTAAGACCTTGCAGTGGTATTTGCATGTATTACAACCTTGCTGGCAGTCTCTTAAGGATTCAGACATAACTCTTCACTGACTCTTGCTCTTGCAGAACCCTCTTTCCAGCTAGTCACAGGAAGGCACAGGAAGGTCTTTAAACCAGCATTACGTTATTAGCTATATAGCTAATATATAACTGTACAAGTTCGTAGAGCAGCAGTGCCATTTTCTGTGTACCTTTGCCACCTAGGTACCGAAGGGCCATATGATACAGTAATTCTGGACCCCATTATATTGCCCTGCTTTGCCTGTAAGAGTGCAGTACTTCTTCATTGTTTCTCACAAACATTAAGGTTTAAAAAACAAAACAAAACAGAAAACACTAGTTGGTAACAGTTCTGATATTAGCAAAATATCTGTACAAACCTCCAGAAGAATACAGTGATTTTGTCTTAATAACTACCTGTTAACTTCATACACTTTGCATCAACTTATCTCTTTACATAGGTATCCTGCAGCTAAAAACATCTCAGGATTAAGTATTTAGGACAGTATCTTTGGCCTGGATTTAGTTTCATTGAAAAGGCTTCTGATCTGGGTAGATATGTTAAAATACATAGCTAAAACATTCTATTCAAATTCTGGATTTAATATATGCTAATACCTCTTGCCCACACTTGGCTAGGTGGAGCTGTCTTCTCTCCAGATAGTGCTAGACTGAGGTTTGTAGAGCTGCTAACAGAAGGACTGCAGCAATTAGTTACTGAAACAAAAACAAAACAAACCACTCCATTTGCTCAGCAAGACGTGGGCAGAAATCAATATGCCATAGAAATTCAGATGTACAAAGACAATGTGAGCATAAATATTACCCTTCATATCACTTATTACTAGAAATGTCTGTCTTTGTTAACTAGATGGGTTGGAGGAGACAGCCTTTAATGAAGACTTTAACAAGAATACTAGCTTTTAATTGTAAATTACCTCCTCTTCCGAAAGAAGAGGATTAAATGTTGCCTTCCTTTATACCTATGCACTGATATATCTGTGAGGTTGTACAAAGCATAACTGTGGACTCCAGGGCTTCATTTGTTGACTAGGCTGAATCAAAAGGGAAATACTGACACAGCAGAATCATTAAGAGCAGTTTCTGTTAGATTCTCACATACCTGGGCTGTGAGAAGCGCTTATGCTTCCCTCTGGGTGGTAGACAGGTTGGAGAAATTGTGGCTGTACCATCATATGATTTACATGGTCCATAAAGTTGGAGCTGGAGCTGTGTAGAATATTAACCTGGCACAAGACAAGAATAAGAGATCAGATATTTAAAACTGCTCTGTATTCCAAGTGTGCTGGCACCACACATTGCACTGTATAATGAAGGTCAACAGCAGATAGGAACATTATTATATAGAGCTTATGGACCAAATTCATATTTTAGCCTAGAGAAAAATATGAAGATTAACATATTTCTTGGTAGTAGTAATACTGTGGTGACAGGGGAAAGGAGGCTCTTTTTTAGTTTTACCTTTATAGTAAATTGTGCCTTTTTCTCTATGTTTATCAGTTTGCAAATGTTCCCTGAAAGTTAATGGGAGGTTAGTGGGCTGGACGTTGTCAGTATAACAAGCTGGTTGAGACCAAAACAAAAACTGACTTTCCTCCTCAAACATACCTGAAATTATGTAAATTACCAGGAATGATCTTCATCTGATGAAGAACATTTTATTAAGGTCATTGCAAGGGAATAGGGAACTTGCCAATACTGAAAAGGTAATTTCAGTAAAGAAAAGTATGACCGGTAAAGTTAATAAAAAGATTGTAAGGAAAAATCATGATACTGTGATGAATTAACTTCTGCATTTTCAGAAAACATATATAATATATTTTATGTTTTGGTTGCACCAGTGATGCTAACCTGGTCCTTCACAGATGGATCCACACCCAGGAGCATCCACAGAAGTAACACTTTGTATCTGCATGAAACTTAGAACTTCTCCCTTGTGTAATTACAATTACAACATGCCAGTCTTTCTACGAACTTTAAAACTCAGTGTGGCTCTGAAGAAGAGGCTAGTGCTTGCTCATCTTCGAAGTTTGACTGAATCATTGCTTACCTCCAGGTTAAATTCATTGCTGGTGTAACGCCCATTTAGCTCTGAGCACTTCACCCTGAACTTTCTGTCAAAGGTGGCAGAAGTGTACCAATTCCGATACCTAATCTGCCGAAGAACCTGTTCATAGTTGTGCATGGTGTCCACGCCTGAAATGGTAGCAAAAGCAGTTAATAATCAGAAAGAGATGCTATTTTAAAAGGCCTCTGTGCAGTCCAGGAGAAGTCAAATGTTCAGAGAAAATACAAAATTTGTCAGAAAAATCTGAAAATGATATAAAATAGTCTCTGATAGTGACACCAGTCCATACTAACTTATGTGAGAATAACTTTTGCAAATGACTGTCTGTCCATAGTGAAGAGGTAAAATTACAACAGCAAAGGTTTAGAATAAATTACTTAGTAACTGAAAAAAAAAGTCAATGAGTTATCAGCACTGTGTACTTGCAGGTGCCACTGCGATGGTCCACAAGAACCCCAAAATTTGTCTTAATGAAAGCAGAGTTGCTATTTTCCCTGTTTGGTGAGTGGCAGGAGTTGTGCAGAACTCAGGCAAGGCTGTGCTGCATTCTACAGGATCAACATGGCACACTCAAAGAGCAAGATATAGTTATACTTCTAGGGACATAATCTCTTCTATACATCCTGGTACACTATCTATACATCTTATGTCCAGTTGCTTTAAAACTTGTTATTTCATAACGAGAATGTAATTGTGGATGGGACTAAATTAGGGGAAGTTCGTGAACATACCGTAGATTGAATATCCTGCTGTAGAATTTGTGGCATCGAGATGTTTTCCTTGAAGCTCCTCATGATCTAGTTCTAAACACTCTTTTTGGGGATCTAGTTCCATGCCAATGACCAAAATGTCACAGAAATCCAGGTTGTGAAGCATTTCCTCTAATACAACTGGCTTGTTTGCTGTGAACACATAACATACACCATAAAAAATAAGCATCTCAGAGAAAGGATCGCAAAATAGCTCCTCAGTTGTTTATGTGCCTTGAACAAGGGCTTTCAGTTTTCACAAAGATGGCTGAATTACTCTTCACTCATATTAAAAACACAGGCCACTTGAAGCAGATCAAAAGTAAAGTGTTCTTACTCACATGATGAAATGACAAAGGCCTACAGAGATAGAAGATAAATTGCACCACAATAAAAGGCATTCAAGAACAGTGCTGGAAGTATAAATTGAAATTTGATCCTGGAAGGAAATTCACATTAACAATTCCGCTTTTCACTACTGTATTGATACCAGGTTGGTTGTGCACATTCATTCTTGTCTCAAGGAAACCTGAAGTGGAAAAATAATACATCAAATATATCTATGCTTGCATGATTTTCTCAGCTACTCTGTGGCCCATGAAGCATTCTGCATTACAGAAACTACTTTGCTGTCTATCCAAGAACATGGTCTTGTCATAAGTGGCATGATCCTACTTTATGGGACTTGGAGAAATAGAGTTGGAAATTGAGTAACCTTTGATGAGTAAGTAAGGTTAAAGAATGTCAATGGAAGAACAGTGTATAGATTTGCTATTTTACTTCTCTGGCTAACTTAGCACAAACTAGATGGCAAGACTGCTTAACCAGCTCGTTGAGATTGTCATCACAGATACAAAGATGGGAATCTTGAGGTTGTGATCCATTTTATGAGTCTCAGTTTACAGCATATATGTGGAAGGAACTGCATTAACCCAGATCCCGAACTCCTGATACAGAGAATTTAGATATATGATCTCTAGATATCACTAGAAAGTGTTCTACCTTGTGCGAAAACTTCAGAGCCCACTCAAACTTACAGGATAGCTAAATCCGAATCACTCAGAGGCTGATGGGCTGGAATTGCCCCTAGGAAGTTGGAAGACAGACAGACAAGAGCTGGGTTGCAGGGGGCAAGGAGGGGGCACTGATTTCCTACAGGACCAGGACCAATGGCTACAGGTTGGCACTCAGGATCCCGCACAGGCAGAGTCGGCTTCAGAGCCATGGCCATTCTGCTGCCTGGGGCAAGTGCCTGCTCTGCCTCTGATTAGACACACACCTAGCTGGTCCTGGGATGAGGGCAGACAAAGTGACTAAATGCTTCATTACAGCATGTATGTCTGCTGCAGTCATGATTCTCAGGTTATATAATTTTCCAGTAAGTGGAAAGAGAGCCATGGCTAGATATAGCCATAGGTGTCATAGCCAGAGGGTGTCATAATGTTTTAGGAATGTGCAGTATCATATATGCAGTGTCTTTTAAGAGTGTGAAGGATATTGCTCACCCTTATATGCAAGCTTTTTTTTTAATACCTTAAATAAATGCAATGAATACTGCAATATACTTTCCATTCTTTGAAACAATCATCATTAAAAAAAATCTTTGAAAATGAGGTCCACAGGATTGTTGTTTCCTGGGAAACTGAGGCATAAGGTAACTACATTACTTATGAAGTTTACTGATTTCTGGTCAGTAGCACAAATGGTAACAGAACAGTAGCTGGAAACAGAAGAACAGACTGAAACGTCAAGCACAGTCAATCACTGCTTTCCACTCTATTAATATAAGTAAAAATAGTATATTAAACAATTCTAAAGAAACTATTCAACAGAATACATGGAGAAGGATTTTAGTAGTGCAAAGGAATTATTCTGAAACAGGACAGCCACTGAATGGGAAGGTGGCTTTTTATGAAGCACATACAGATGCGCTTCAATGAGTAAGGAAAGGGAATAAGGTTTGTTAACTTTTCAGTATATTTATTTGTACCGAGTATGACATGACTGTTGCTTAACATGGTCTAATTTCATTTGCATGAATTCCTTTGTGTTGTTTGTGCTATACTTAAAATAATAAGAGGTCATATTATCGAATAATATTTAAAATAAATATACAAACCTTTATCATTTTCTTTTAGGTCCACTGGATACTCCATTTTAGTGACTGTGCTGACAATCCTGATATCAGGTAACAGAGTAACACCTCTTTCAGTTTCAAACTGTGCAGCTGGTCTAGCAAAGTGGTCCATCCCACTTACTGTAATCTTGGGCTCATTGGCCTGAAACACCATTACATATGCATCTATATCTGGGATACTAATGCAGACATCTTCACCAAAACATCTGAAAAATACATTATTCATTAACTGCATGTAACACTTTGCACATCAGAGACACATGGCACTTCCACTGTCCCAAATCTATCTGATGTTTCTTACTGTTTTCTCAGATTGGTCTGTTTCATACTTGGACACCGCTACATATAAGGACATATATCTGCATCATCACATAGGTTAGCACTGCCAGTAACAGCTCCACTCATCTACTTCTACATTCACAGCTACTGAAATTACATTCATGACAAGCTCAATCTATAGTAAGGTCACTACGAGAAAGGTTTTGGTGCTTAACTGATGTTTAACAAAGAGCATTAAATATAATTATATGGTGGCCACAAATTGCAGTAAACATGTTCTGAAGGCGATATCTAGTGCCTGTAATATATATATATATTTTGTTATATGTGAATAAAGGGCCTAGTTATCAATTTAAATCAGATATTTCATGATTTCATGAACTCATTCTTGTAGCCCCTGAATTTTGCCGAGGGTGGGGTGGAGGTAGGGCCACATTAGCATTTTTGTTGAAGCAGCACTGTATTTTTGGAGAAAATTGTCTACTATCTCTGCTTTTCTGCACCATGGCACACTAAATCAGAAGATGCTCTCCACACCCTTTGGCTGCCCCACAGCGTTAGGCTAACCTAATGCTAAGTAAAACCTGCTAAATGCTAAGTAAAACCTAAAGTAGCCCACAGAAGGTGGATGTGGCATTCTCTGCACCAGTTTGTTTCACTCAGCAAATCTGCTGTACCACAGACCCAGCCCAGGGGAGCTGAGGCAGGCAGCTCCTTCGCTGTGTAGAACTCTCAACACTGTACACGGATACTCACACAGTTGTTGCATGAGAACAGACGGGCACATGGATTTCTGCTTAACACAGGACACTTATGGTTGAATAATGACAGCCATATAAGGATATAGACAAACACTGTTTCTAGCATAGCCATAATGTTCTTATGAATGTATAGTCTGTTAGTTATAATAGGCCAGCTTAAAAAGTCAGGACTGCAGCTGTGGCCGAATAACCTGTGGCTTTTTTAAAATGTACATTTACTAAGAATATAAATGCATGTGCAGTTCAGACTGTAAACAGAACACAACTAAATAACATTCACAAGAAAAGATTCTTAAGAGGAAAATACTGAAAGAAAACCAAAAAGTAATTCAGCATAAAAGTAAATTAATGTAATGCCTTATGCCTAGTAACATAAAACTTAGAATTATCAATATAATTTCAACAAAAGTCTCCTTTTTACATTTCCAGAAGAAAAAAAGTAATTAAAAATGCTTCTAATCAGTTTAGTTCAAGTGTAACTTACTGGACTTTAGACAAGACTTTGAGACGCCGTACACCTGCGGTAGGAAACTGCCTGGAGTTGATATATGAGACCTTTTGGAGAGCTTGATTTATATTTTCAATGTCATCTCCTTCCATGACAAGGACTGACTGGGAAGGGTTGAAGTGATACTGGGAGAAATGCATATGGTGATTAGTATTTACAGTACCAAGTTCAGAGTATAGAACAGCACATCTTATGGAGTGTTTCTTGGAGACAACTTTAAAATCTAATAATTCAAAGGAAAATTTCCTAATAGCTATTGTTGTCTGAATGCATATGCTGTTCCCCAAAGCATGCACTTATCAGTCATCTATGTCATCTCTTACAATTATTAGTACAATTAATTTTAAAGTAAATAAGTCTATATTAGCTCTACCATTTCCTTGGAGCCTTACTAACTTTGCTGATAGAATTTCTACAACTGTATAGTTCAAAAACATAACTTGCTATAATTATTATTCTCACATAATTTTTTGGGTCAAGTATATTCCCATTCTGGAAATACTGCCCTCAATGAAAGTAGGTGGCAGAAGCACTTGTCCTGCTTTCTGGTTAGTTTTACCCTGGGCTCCCTTTTTGAGATATATTTCAGCATGAATGAATAAAACGATTATAATGTTTTCCTGCTACATCTTCATTAATGTCAATCACAATCAAGGGGATTCTGCTGTCTCTGTCTCATGATCAATAAGGGGTGTCATGATTTAAAATGGAACTGCTGCTTGCATAAAGCCAGCTGCTCATTTGAGCTGACACACTCTGCCAATTCGGTAGCTATTCCTAACAGTGCATTAACCACTAAACAGCCTTGCTGACTAAGAAACTTTGCTCCTGTATCTGCATAGCAAATTATTATTATCTTTATTGTAATTCATTATGATTTTTTTTGTCTGTTTTATTTTTCCAAAAACCATCTCTGCAGCAGAGAAAAACAGATTAGCTCTGCTTAAATTCACACCCCACTGCTAAAAATACAGAACACAAAGAATTGCGCCCTCCTACCATATGCAGTTCCTTCCTAAATCTGGGTAGGAACATGTTCTATTATATACTGAGTGTCTACACTACCTTACAAAGAGTTAAAAAGCAAAAGAGCAAATAGCCTGTAAGGAAGCGAATGAAGCACAGGGCTCTCTGTCAAAAACACAAGAGGCTGCTGGGTTCAAGGCTTGGGCAGGAAGGTCACAGTGTCCTGAGGGATATTTTCTAACAGAGGAGGGGACTAATGCTAGGCACAATTTGCAAGCAATTTTTTGTTTTGTTCACTAGCAACAGAACAGAATAGAATAATCAAAAGGAGACTCTAGCAAGCTAGTTAACTTGATAGCTCAGCTGCCAAAACACTGGAATGCTGCCAAAAGGACGGGAGAAAGCCCTAGTCTTGAGCCATTTTGGTGTTTCTCATTAAAAAAAGTTAAAAATAGCAACAGTTTAGACAGTGTCTCTGAGAGCTCTAAGGGATACCTGAAAATTGGGCTGCAGACATATAAAGAAAACCCAACACTGCTATGTAAGAAATTGCATTACAACTGCATTCGGCTTTTCTAGGTGGTTAGAAAGGTGATGCTCCAGGAGTCCAGAGTGACTGGTTAAAACTCCTAGTATCAATTGGGTACCACGCAGCCTACTAAATACCACACAAATACTCACAAAAAAACCTATCAAACATGCTTGTCTCAGATCAGGTATGTTTATTTTTGACACCAGACATTCTTTCTTAATTTATTGTGGAGGGTCATGGGCGAACTGTTCCCCTTTGAGCGGCTTTCCGTCAGCCCTGTTAAGAAACTGAGCCACAAAGTACCTCTGCCTGTACCTTTCATTTTTCCCTCCTGCTGTTACATTGACTGTTGAGCTAGCTGAGGAGGTAAAAATTAAAGCAGTAAATTTAAAGAACCACTCTGCCTCTTCTATAGCTTGGAAAACATTTTGAAGAAAACGAGGAAGACAATCCCTCATCTTCATTTTTCGCACAGCACTAATAGTACAGGAAGAAAGGCAATCACCCATGCTGGAGTAACAGTGGGAGGTTTAACAGATTCTTCCAATCCCCTGAAACAGCAAATTCTTTGAATACTTTTGAATTTTGGAATATGACAATAGGGGAGGAATTAGTGTTTTTTTTTTTTAAAAAAAACACTCTCCAGCAAGTGTATGCTGCTTTAATTCATGTCAAAATCCTATGCATATCTTACTGGCATGGAACTTGAGTTCCTAAAATAAAAAATCATCGTGCTCATTGTGTGCACTAACATTTTAAAAGAGTTTTTACCTGTAAGTACGTTATTTCCACAGAGAGGCAGTGAAGTGAAATTCTTTAATGATGCCCTTGATATGATTAAGTAAAAGAATTACTTTGAGGAGTCTTTGTTTGTAAGTAAAAGCTGAAGTTAGCAAAATGGCACCTCAATTTTAAATTGCACTTGCAATTTGAGTTTTTACCGTGGTCTTCAGAAACATACTGGCTATACTATACCACTGTATCTTATTACTTAGAATTTCAGAGTCTCCTGTTTTGTACAACAGAAATAGTTTAGCTACTACAAATGTATTACATAGCACTTTCACAGCATAGGCTAGCTCAAGTTTTACATTACCAACCTCCTGTTCCCTGAAAAACGGAACACCAAAGGAAATGTGTTGTTTTAAAGGTCTGCATGATCTGCAGCCAAATTATCTTTCCAGGAATTTTCATTTAATTTACTTTAATTTGAAGCATAGCTGTGGAAGATTGTATTGTGACTAGTGGACTACAAATATTTTAATTCTAGCTATCCTTTGAAATACATCAAGAAGTTTTCCAGCTTACTGAAATATAGATGGGAAGGTATATGTATTAGGCAAAAGAATACTTACCATCTAATAGCTACTTCAGTAAAGAAAAATACTGTTCATGTAAACATTAGAGAAGTTATTCAAGAACCTCCATGCATATTCAAAAGAAATTATTTCTATGAATGCAAAGCAATCTTGCTACTGTGTCAACAGAAACGTCATTTTCCTTTCTTATAACAGTGTGACTGCATCAGTAAAGATTTATAAGCACAATATATGCCATATGCATAATAAGGATGAGTAATGACTTGCATGCAAATGTCAACTCTGAATTTCTCGACTTTGATATATTTTATTGTTCAGCTTTAATATCTCATAATATAGTTTTCCTCTTGGAATTCCTTTTTCAAGTATTGGACTTATTTCAAGACATTTGAACTTATTTCTGAGTTTCTTCTATATGAGAGAGATATGCTGTATATGTGGTCTGTTGCTTTAGAGCTATTTGAAATCAAAATTTAGTAATTCTTTGCAACCATTTTTCTGTAGAAGTACCAAAATAAGAATGAGTACACAACCTGGAAATTCTTACAGACTCTGAAATAGCAGAAGCACATTACTTTCTGAGCATCTAACTTTGAAATAATGGAAACATTTTTCTTTGCTATGTCACAGCTCTTCTACTGTTCTGCTTTTTCTTTGCATGACTTTATGGGAAATTACATTCCTTCTGGGAGTACATTTGTACTGTGTGTACTCTACCTTGGGCTCTCCACTTCATAAATCAGCTCTAAATTTTTATCAAAGATGATGTCAGTTCATCCCTCACCTTTATTCCTTGTCCAAGACTCTCAAGAGAATTAATATCCAGACCTTCCTTGCAGGCTTGCAAACAGGAAATCACTTTCTGACTCTCAATTTTGCCAGGCCGGATAGTAAGACTTGCCAAGCTGCCATGGAAATATTGAGCAAATCTGGGCTTGGTGACTTCACCTCCTGCAAGAAAGAGAATACAAAGTAATTGCCGATGCAAATACACACACACACACAAAAGTATGGAGTAATTTACGGTGTTTTAATATATGTTTAAAGAGTTGATACCAATTTTAGTCACGTGCTTTTGCAACTCTTTAACTGCCTTAGAATGAACATAATCCTAGGTACGCCTTGTGCACTGTTCGGTGGTACTCAGTACCAGCCTCCTATCTTTAAGACTGCCAGGTGTTCATTCAAATGCTGGGAAGCATATTCTGAAATGAAGAATGGCTTCCCAAACCTGTGCCCCAGAAACACATAACATTTTCACAAGTGTAGAAAAGATAGCTATTGGGCTACTTCAACATTTGACCAGGCTGCAAATAAGAAAAATTAAATGACCTTCCTCAAAAGCTTATCTGAGTGATGACAGCATTGTGAGTGATGAACATGAACTTGTAGGAGTGTTTAAGGCCCTACCTTCACTTATACAGACTGTCTAATAGAAGATCATTTATGTAGGCTTTCTTTCCCTCCTCCCCAAACATAGCACCTGAGAAGCAAAGGTCACAGGCGTGCTCAGAGTGGTGGCATAGCTGGAGGAAGCAAACTGCCGCACTCTGTACCAACTACTGTTTCTAAGGAGATGCTGTAAATCCTCAGCAGAGAATACAGGCCAACGCACAGCACTATGGTAGAGAGATTGTAGGTTTTCCTTTACCCAAACCAGTGCATTTAATACCAGATCAGGTCTCTCCACTGTACATTAGGTGCTGTAGCTAACACTCTATTCTGCCTAAATCTGTGCAGGAACACCGAGCTTTAGGAGTTGTCAATAAAATGTGATTACTGCCTGCAACAGTGATCACAGCATCTAAATTACCCTTGGGATATTTAGTAATTTACTCATCCTCTTCTAGGAAAATTTTTAGAGCTTGTCTTCCCTGCAAGTGTTAGCCTGCGTCAGGATATGTGAATTACTTCATACCTTGGGCCTGAGAGGAGTAAGAGAGCCATACAACAGTGAAGACAGACAGACAGACTAATTAGATTGGCAGCTGATCAGATTTGCAATTGCTATCTCAGAGGTATCTCAGTTCTACAGTGTTGGTAGCCTACGTGTAATAAAGGAGAATAAGCTAATTCTCCTAGGCCAGCTAGCTTGAACTTTAACTTGGAGATTCGTATGTGCAGTGGGGTTAAGACTGGAACAGAGTGACGAGTTTACCTTAAGATGCTCTTGTAACCTAAGGGTCTGAAAACCACCTCTTCTATTTTGTGCAATAGCACAAGCTTTATGAAGAAGACTCCAGTTATTCTATGTGTACTGCAAGAAATCAGAGTATCAAGGTGGGCTATGTCTTCATGGAAGGAGTTAGTTTTTGTTCTTTTATATTAACAATGCAGAACAAACTGTTTCTCCAATCCAAAGGAAGATCTTCAGAGATTATTTTTTTTCCCCATCTTTCATTTCTCTGTGAATTCTACAGAAGACTTTTGGGCACTTTTTTTGAGGTTTCATAGAAATTTCTGAATTAGCTCATACAGTAATTAGGACTTTCTGATACTTACCAAGATAATTATTTGGTAAATAGGTAGTACACCAAAGGGATTTTTCAGTAAAAAAAAAGAAAAAAGTTCTATTTATATATAAATATATATATACACACATTGTCTTTAAAAGTACATATTGCTACTATTACAGCAGCAATGTATCCAAACAGAAAAAGACAAATTAAAAAAGCAAAAAAACCCTTTCTTTCCCCCCACTGAAAGGAGACAGAGAAAACCAGATGAGAACTTATGCACATGGGAAATCAGTGTGTGCTTTGAAGCTTCATATTCTCAATGCTTCACACACACGTGAAGAAACCAAGTTCCAAGGCTAAAATATCAACACTAATCCTGGAGCTTTGAAATGTTTTCTACATTTACATTACATTTTACATTAAATCTTCCAGTAGATCTTAATAGGAGATGCAAAATGAGAAGCTAGGTATTTAAATATGAAACTAGCTCATTAAAATGCACAAAGGAATACACAAGAAAATGGCACAAAGAATTCTCAGCTGAGCCTGACAGTTGCAAATATTATGAACCAGCTGAAGTGAATCTATAGAGCAACATGATCGATACTGACATTCATGTATAGGCACGTCAAGTTTGTGTAATTTGGGGTGGTATTTTTTTTTAGCTTTGGACTAGCTCTAGCCTGGTGCCATGGACTAAACATACATTTGGAGTTTGAATATATTAGGTACATTCCTGGAGTGCATTTCCAGTTTAGTTGCATCCAGGATGAATCTAATTCATATGCTCTTAACACTGCTCCAGTGTGTGACTGACAACAGAGTAAGTGAGCGCAAGAAGGAGGTACTTGCTAGATGTGTGGTCCTGATCCAAACTGATACTTACGTGGATGTACCCTCAGCAGCTCCATAAGTGCTTATCTTTATTCTGTACTAGACAAAACATGCCAATAAACTTCAAAGAAATCCATACTAGGCTATAGTCTTGCCAGAAGGTAAGAACAGAAAGTGTCTCCATTTGAGGTCATCACCTACATATAGCAATTTTTAAGTTCATATATATCATAGAATCATAGAATGCTTAGGGTTGGAAGGGACCTCTAGAGATCATCTAGTCCAACCCCCCTGCACACGCAGGGTCACCTAGAGCACGTGGCACAGGACTGCATCCAAGCGGATATATAAACTTTATTTGCAAGTTTTTTTTCGTGATGTGATATCCCAGATCCTTTCCCCACATGCAATGGGGAGAATCATTGTCAGTTTGGTTCACCTCACTGTTGGTCATTTAGTGGTTTGGTAAGAACCCCCAAATACCCTCTAATTCCAGTTGCTTAGCTAGGATGAAAAGCTGAACACAGAAAAATAACCTAGAGTGTAATTTGGATACAGAAGATAAAATGCAACCACAATTTTTCTCCTCAGCAGTTAGGAACTGCATTGTTAGGTCTTTCCTTTATGCTGCGTTACTCTGCCCACAACTGAAAGTACAAGTTCTTGCTTGATCGTAACATTTCACTTGAGGGAAAATTCCATTGGGTCATTTACAGTGATACAGTAATTGCCCATAAATTATAATACATATAAGGAGTATTCACCAAGCCCAAACTGTGCTTTTAAAAATGCACTTAGAGATGATATACAAGGAACTGCCAGCTGACCATCTGGAGCCATTAATGTCTCTGACCTATATAGTTCTTGTTGAAACTCATCTGTCCTGTAAGGAACTGATGTGATTTTTTGAGTTTAAATGGTGTTTATTGCTACTAAAATAACTGTATAACTTCAGTTTTATATTTAGAAAGTATAGAATTCATTCAATAGAAAACATTCTCATTACAGACTCTCCCTTTCAACTCTCATCTGTTTTTCCTTTCCTTCCTTAAAGGTAAGTGTTGTAGTCTCTTACATTTGTGAGGCAACAGAGGTCACAATGTTATTCAGACTCTGATGATAAAATTGAGTGTTGCTTTTTCACCTGACACAGCACTTAGTTCCACTCCCCAAATCTGGCAGATACAGACGGGTGGACATTGGCTTTTTGGCATTAGCTCAATCCTCATAATGGGGAGATGGTGTCAACAGACTGTGGGAGGCAGCCAGAGGAACTGTCAATGTACATAATTTTTCACTATAATGCTGCTCACTGCTTAGTCATTGTCAAAGCGGCTTTTATCACATTCCTGAGCTGCTGAAATAAGCTTTTCTGCTCTGGGACTCCTCATGTTCTGTGCTGCATCAAGTTTTTTCTGCCACCTCATCCAGTAGAGACAGTGGGCTCCATCCCACCAGAGCTTTACCTGGGGTTAGTTTGGTAAAGTCTTTCTGAGTGAAAGACTTTTCATGAACACTGGTGGAGAGAATGAGGATAGCAAACACTAGCACCATACATACATAAGAGGAAGAACACAACAGAAAAGAACATGTGCACAATGCCCTTAGTGGGGAGTGATCAAGCTGAGAGTAATAGGAAGACTTTAAAATATCACTGTACTTGGTGTATTCTTAGAGAGTCATAAGCAATTATGGTTGGTGCATGAAATTTCAACTACAACAGACCAAGAACAAAATTAATTTTAAGCTAGTAGGTTGCAGGCACCTGTCCGATGTATGGGCAAGTAAATCGCAATGACTGCCTCACACATGCGGATAAAAACAAACGCTTCTAGCATACACTTACCTTGTCCCTAGCATCTGAAGTACATCAGTCACAATGTGGGGAGGCAAAGGACTGTCCTGTAGCTAATTCCGACCCCAAGCAGCAGGAGGTTCTGCTGTACACGATAACAGGGAGTGCTGGGGGAACTGAAGATTCTCAGGGTCTTTGTCATCACTGGAGCAAGTGGCTATTTTCTTTTTTTTTTTTTTTTAATTTCGAGTTGAAGTATGGTGGAAGTTGATTATCACTGTATTTTATAATTATTGTGTTTTGATGACACAGAGATGTAAAGGGCCATTTGCGTTAATTTGCCGATTTTTATACAGCACAAAACAAATCCCTTCATTGATCTCAGATCTTGCAGGCCTTTCTACCCTTGTCTAATAATAAAAATCAGGGCAGCCTAAGCACTATGAGGTTTTCAGCACGAATAATGAATCAAGAGGATTTCCAACTGAGATGTGGTTCTTAGACGTTATAGACTCTGGTTACACTTAGGTAGATAATTAAGAACTGACCAATTTGTGATGTGAACAAAAATACTCAGGTGAATTTGAGACTTGCTGCAAGACTTTTTGGCTGTGAAACTCAGAATTTATCCCTTCCTTTTATATGCCTTTTTGGGGATTTGATCCTCAGTGATATGATTACTCTCCAACTACATAGCTCTTAATATAATCCTTTTGCCTTCAATTGTAAGTGGGTTCAGTGATGCAGTGATTGATATAACTTTAGAAGATAAGGTTATTCTGCAGAAAGACAGTTAACAATTTGGTGCCCCATCTAGATTAGGGAGAGAGCAAAATGACAGAAGAACACAAGAGAAAAATAGAATAGGAAAGAGATTACTTAGAAATCAGAAATTCTTAGAAATTACTTAGAACTACTTCTTATTTAGAAAATCAGAAATTATTTAGAAATCAGAAATTCCAGTTTTTTACTGTATTCATCATAACACAATTTGCTTGTTGACAAGCTTTTCCTAAAGAACTTCTCCTGCACAATGTGGCCTGCATAAGTTAATTGCATAGTGAAGTTCCAGGACACTATTGGAAATAATGACTTACAGTCACGGTAGGCCACAGTATAACCTTGTGACAGTAATTAACTTGTTTCACTACTATCCTGACAGCATTTTGGGAATGATGCATAAAGAAATAGTCCATTCTTCAGGCAGAGTGGAGGTGGAACTCAAGACCTTTTCAGAGAAACCTGGAGGAAGTCTGTTCGTAGCCTGTGCTATATAAGATAATTAGACTACCAAATCAGATAACTTGTTCCTATTTCTGCCTGTCTTTGCCACAGAAAGAATGATTAGGAGTAAGGATAGGAGTAAGAACCTATAAGCTTTGTCTTAATGGAAGAAATTTCTCATTCTGTAAGAAGTTCTCACATAAACTGAATGAAAAATAATGATCTCCCTCAGAGGAGAACCTAGTAGTGTAAGCTGCTGGAAAGTGCAGCTCCAGGATAGGCTAACCTTATTCTGTAAGCTGCTGGAAAGTGCAGCTCCAGAATAGGCTAACTGTTTGTATTGCTTAGGAGAATGAAACAGGATTGCAAAAGCTAAAAGGGGGACTGAGAATGATTTGCTGGTTAAAAGGTGAAGAGCAGGAATCAGGAAGTCTAGTTTTAATTCTTGTTCTGATGCAGATTTTCCAGATGACCTGAGGAAAATCACCTACCCTCTCAATGCTGAACTTTATCCTCATAACATGAGGATAATTCCATTTTCCTGCTGGTGAACTGCATTACCTTTTTATTGTTTGGAAGGCTCTTGAGGATCTTTAGCTGGAAGACCTTATCAAAGGGCAAAGAAAAAGTCTATATGGACAGTGCTGCTCAGCTATGTAAAGTAAATTCTGATGGCCAGATTTATAATCAATGAAATACAAGCAGTGCCTCTAACAACTCAATTTAATACCTGTGCCACAGTGTAGTCATGATTTTAGCTGCTCTGAAGGATCATCAGTCACGAAGCCTGGTGCAGTAACACAGTACAAGTAATGGAACTAAATTTCTGATTTAAAATGACAACCAAGTTCCCCAAATCCACCTCCCAACTCAAATTACTTTTAAAAAAGGGGAAAAAATGTAATTTTTTATACCTTTAACACAGTAGTAAATAATAAAGCTGTATTATTGTTACTAATTTTTTTTTCAATCATCTTCCTCCAAACACCACATATTATAGTGTATGTCTGGAAACGCCAGCAATTTCACATGCATCATATTGTTGTATAATTTGGCTGTATGATTTTTATGGTCTTACAATTGGATAAAAAATATCTGCAGACATGCATGCACGCAGAGGCTCCAATGGCCTGAAAGTCCGAAGGTGTTATAAATTCATTTTTGTTTAGATATGGTTAAGTGAAGAAACAACTACATTCAGATGTTTTGACAATTCTGGAGTGCGTTTCCAGAAGTGCTGTAATCTGCCCTTCTGAGCCCCCTGAAATGGGACTGGCAGCTGAGCCCTAAAGGGCTCTGGGCTCTCTGGAAGGGCCGTGTCTGCCTCGCGTGTCCCTTTGGGAGTCAGCAGGAGCAGCAGAGCCCCGCTCAGAGGCAGCGCCCACATCTCACCTACCTTGGATTCTCTTTGCCATCTCTTCTGTCTTTTGAAGCACACACGAGCCTGTCATTTTTGTCCATGAAAGATCTTCAGAAGACAGTAATTTTGCCTCAATATTTCTTTTATCATTAAGGACAGAACAGCATTGTGGACCTGAATAATCCCAAGGACATCAAAACTAAACCTTTGACAATCATCTGGGAGATCACTGATCTGAGCAAAGAAAGCCTTTTAACAAAGCTGCAATTGAATCAAGTCCTCAAGCAAAGTATCTGCACAGAAATCCACTGAACTTCACCAGGATTCACAAAGGCCTAACTTAGAGAAATGTAGAACAAGCCATCCATTCATCCACAGTTCATCAGGAGTCCAGTCTGCCTAATTTAGTAGTCAAGATTACCCTTTTCCTGGCATCATGTCATTGAGGACAGCTAAGAAGTAAGATAATACTTGCCATCTGTGAAGACTGGCACACCTGGCCATTTAGCTTCATCAGGTTAAGAATTTTCTGCTTTCGGATCACATGTAATTTGTATTCAATGAGAACACAAAAGTCTAGCCTAAAAATAATGCTTTAGTTCCCATGCCTGCATAAGCTACCATCTGCCTCACAGGATAGCAGTAGAACTAGAAGAGGAACTGCACAAAACACGAGCAGCAAGATCTGTGCTAGAGGTTGTACTAGGACACTAAGTCAGCCAAAGCCTGGTAGAGCACACGCTATCCCCAGCAAACGTGCATGCTTGTACCTGGGCAAGGCAGGAGAAAATACTGGGGTAACAGTGAGACCTGCCCCTTACGCCTGGACGGCTAATGTCAGGGAAAAGAGCAAGTGTGGGGTTACATGGGTAGGACATTTCTTACTGTTGCCCCCTAATTCAGGGCAACCTAAATCAGGGATAAGATACTGGTCCTGCAGGTCCATATACATGACATTGTACATGTCATGCACTGAAGTTTAAATTATCAGGGAAGTCCAAGGGATTGCATATTTAGT
>NW_010576883.1:47195-57814 GCF_000705375.1 Tinamus guttatus | reverse complement strand
CGGCTGGTGCTGGCGTCTCCAGCGCGCCCGCAGCCCCGCGGGGGCCGGCGGCAGGAGGACCCTCGTGATGCTGGGCAACGTTTGGGTGGTTTTTCTTTCCTTCTTTTCCCCCCTCCGGTTCCGTCCTTTTCTTCCTGCTCTCCAAGGTGCAATGGGGGCTTTGCTAAGGGCAGAGCCCCAGGCTGGGGACACAACCCCTGTCTGCGGCGCCGCGGCCGAGAGCATCCTGCATCCCGCATCCCGCATCCCGGCCGGCGGCGCCACGCGGATGCTCCCCGCCAGCACAGTGGGTCGCACTGCCAGGCGGACAAACGGACGGACAGACGGGCTCCCCTTCGCCCTTCACATCCACATTATCGTTTCTTCTTTCCCGTGGTTGGCCATGCATTAAAGCTCCAAGGGAAAGGAACTCGCATCCCGACGTCGGAAGCTCACTTGGGGTTTGCGTGGGGAAAACTCTCCGGTTTTCTTTTTACTTCATCCTGTTGAATTTGGGTTCAGAAGAGGCCTTCTCTGGCTGCAGCCCTTGCTGTGTCACCCTCACAGTTTCCTTTCTCTTATACATACATATATAGTGTATGTATATAGCAGTCACCTATACTTACATATATGTATGTATATACATAACCATATACATATACAGTGTGGCTTTTTTTTCCTCTTTTATTTTGTTTTTCTTAAATGAACAACAGCAACAACAACTAAAAATGTATTATTGTAAAGTTTATTTTTTTTAATGATATCTATAATGGAAACAAAAATAAACCAAGAACCAAAAAAAAAAAAAAAACAAGCAAAAACACCACAGAGGAGCAAAACCCATGCGTGTGCCCTGCAAATAGAGGGGAAATAAAGGGAGGTGATGGAATAAGGCCCAGTGGGATGGGGACGGGGTTTGCTGCATGGATGTGGGTCAGACGCCCCGTGCTCCCCGACATCCTTGTTCCGGGGGACGAGCATCGTTTCAAAGGCACTGTGACAGCCTCGGGTTTTTTTGTTGCCTTTTTTTAATGCAAATCACTGTGTTTTGGAAAACACTGTCCCCTTTTTCTCATCTTTTTTTGATTCTTTATTCCCCAGCCGCCTGATCGTGCTCGCGACGTTAAAATCCGGGTCGCACCAAGCGCAGGTTTTACTCGAATAGTGTCTCAAGGCAAACCGAGGTGCTGCTTTTTTCCCTGTTTGCCCAGAGGAATGAAGCCAGCCCGGCCGCACAGGGTCGGAGCTGGGCTGGGCTCCGGAGGGAAGCCCTATTCCCGGGATATCATCCTCCCAGCTGCAGCATTCGGATAATTAATGAGTTAAATGGAAGAACAGCCCCATGCTGCGCAGCTGGGAGCCCCCGGCGTGGGCAAGGCCTCCCTCACCCTCGTGGGATCTTCCTTTGGGAATTGGTGTGCCGGGTCGGGACTGGCTTGGAGCGGGATGGATGCGGAGCTGGGGGTGCCACCTGGAGCAGGGAATGGGGTGCTGGTTCCTAGATTGTGTGGAAGGAGGGAAGCGGTGCCCGCATGGAGAGGCACAGGATCCCAGGCAGCTCCCGCTTCCAAACCCAGCGGGAAGGACCCTGTGGAGCAGGTGAGCCTTGGATGTGCCTGGAAAATCGCTCAGGCCTGGAAAACTGTAGCTGCCGCTGCCCATGAACTGCGTTTTGGAAGTACAGATTTACCATGTACACCAGCACCTTTGCTGGCCCTCGCACAGGCTCTTTCCACATGCACAGAGATAATTCCAACCCGGAGAGCGTCGCGCTCGCGCGGCTGAATGATCCTACCCCGCGGCCTTGGAGAAGGTAGAGCAGGATCTATCCCGCAGCCGGGCTGACAACAGCCTCATCCCGGCCGCTCCGAGCGCCGGATAACCCGGATAGTCCTGCAACCCGGCCGCGCAGCGAGCGCATTAATTACAGCAGAGAGAAAAGCCTCTGCGCCCGTTAGCGCGGCGCGGTGACAAACGAGCGGGCGCAGAACGGGTCTGCTAGATAATTAACTTCAGAGATAATTTCTTCTCCGTTTTGACTCAATTACTTCCTCAATATGAGAAAGTGCTGAAAAGACGTTTTCTTTTTTTGGGTGTCGTGTAGAACAATAAGTGGAGGGAGGCGCTGGCGCCTTCCCAGAGAGCCTCCCCTGTCCGGATGGAGGGAGCGTGCGGGAATCTCATGCACAGCAGGCGCTGGGAGCAGCCGCTTTGATGCTCCTGGTGCCACCATGCAGGTGGCCCTGGAGCGATGTGATCCCATGGAATTTGAGGAAACAGCCCTGGTGCTTCGCCCTTCCAGCAGGCGCATCCCTCTTCTGCTCCCAGGATCCATTCCTTTGCACGACGGAGCAAACTCGCCCCAGGAGAAGGAGAGATTTAAACTCCACTAAAACTGCCCAGCTGGGGACTGGGTTAAAAGAACAACTCGCTCCTCTATGGGGAGAAATTACATCCATCAAACCCCCCTGCCTGGGATTTGGGCTCGGGAAGGGCAGGAAATGCAATAAATCCCGGGCAGCCGGGGGCACGGGGCGGCACGGCCGTGGCGGGGGTCACTGGTAATGGGATTTGCTGGTTCATGCGGGTGTTTTTCAAGGGCCCTGTGACTTCCCATCGCGCAGGAGCGCCGGGACGAGCGCCGTTCCCAGCCCCGCTCGCATAAAGGGACATTCTGCACCGGGGAGGACGCGGGGGCACAGGCCACCGCTCTGCGACGGGGACGAACAAGGCGCCCAGTGTTCCCGGGCTCCTCCGGGCAACCTCGCGCGCTCATCCCGGGGGAAAACACAGCCACGGGGCAGGAGGCCGCGGGGGCAGAGCCCCTGCAATCCCCAGGCGTTTTCCAGCTTGGCCTTTAGGATGCGCATGGGAATTCACATCCCGGAGCCGCTGCAGGGCCAGGACATGCCCCGTTGTGGCTCTCCCGGCCCCGTCCCGGCTCCGGCAAGCGGCCGCGCGGGCCGGAGCACCGGGGTTTAATTAGCTGCCGAACATGACGCTCGTTTTAATTCCGTGCGTCGGGAGCCGCGTGTTGCTGCCCACACAGAGCAGTTGCCATAACAACTTTAATTTGTTTTGTAGCCTCCGCTCGCACGGATTTGGGGATTTTTTTGCTTGTTTGCTAATTCCCTTCTCTCCTTCCTCGGCCTGCTGGCTGCTCCTCTCCTTTTTTTCTGTAAAAAATGGCAAAATGTGGGCCCGGGATCCGCGGCGCTGAGTCGGGGATGGAGGGGACGAGGTTGCAGGGAGCTGCTCCGCGTCGGGGACGCGCCGGGCTCCTCCAGGCTCTGCTTTTACAGCTTCCCATAAAGAGTCCCCTCCAGCTCTTGCTCCGTTTTTAATTACCTAGAAAAAAAACCTCCCTTCAATTTACAGCCCATTTGAAGCTATGAGCAAAGGGCCATAAATATTTAATGCTTTTACAAGTGGCAACAACTGTCCAAGGCTGGTTTTTTTTTTTTTTCTGTTTTCCAGGAGCTGCTTCATTTTAGCACATTTATTCCTCCATGGACTTATTTCCTCCCGCTTCCTCCATCCGTAATTTCCCATGAATGGAGATTGGCTGGAATAAGACAGCTATGGCCGGTGGAGGGCTCGAGCTGCCCTTGGTTTTGCTAAAAAAGGTGATTTTGCACCCAGATTGCTGCCTCCTAATGGTGCCTCTTGGAGGAGAATCCAGCCTGCAAACCTGACCCATCTCATGGATAAAGTTTGGAAAGAAGTTAATAATTACTGGACTTAACGCCAATAACGGGGACTTCTGCCAATGCTTCTGCTTTCGGCCGAGCTTGCTGGCAAAACACCCCTTTCCCAAGAAATTCCTGTGGGAATTTCCAAAATCTCTCCATCCCTACCAGCCAAGGCTTATTCTACACCCTGGATATGCCTCAAAGGAGCAAATTCTGCTTGCAGATTTTTGTGGCTTTATCCAGCACATGTTTTGGTTGTGTTTATTAATTACTACAACACACATTTTATTGTAACTTAATAGATATATTTACTGTATGGGGAGAGACAGCATTCATTAATTATGCACAAGCGGGCCCAAAAAAAGGATTTGTTTGCTTTGATGTCTAATGCAGCGGACTTTTTTTTTCCCTGCTTGTTAAACTTAATCAAAAGCAATCAAAATACTCTCCCATAAACTGCAGCAAATTAATTTCAAACAAAAGGGGGGTTTTCATTAGGTAGCAAAAAAAAAAAAGAAAAGAAAAGAAAAAAGGAAGTTAAATTAAAAAACGTGAGATTTGCACTAATTTGAATAATGAGCTCGGTTGCACCTTTTTCTTGCCTCTGGAAAGGGGGATTGGGAATAGGAAAGGAGTGGGAAAGGGCATGGGAGGCGGGTGCCGCCTCCGCTCCCCTGTGCCTGTTGGCATTGGGAGGGGGGGAATTATGTACGCCGCCTTAATTCGCTGTTAAATTAAATTACGAGTGTTTGCAACGCGGTAATTCCTTTTGTTCTCGCGGCAGATTGTTTTATATATCTGCCCGTATTACTACGTTATTAATTTAATGATTTCATAATAGCACCTCGCTCCTTTGGGGAACGCAAAGGGAAGAGCGCGCTCGGCAGCAGCTCGCGCGCCCCTGCGGACTCGGCACAGCCGGTGTTTTGGGCTGGGAATTTGGGGGCTTCCACCTCTTCCACCGGGTCCCCCTGGCTATTCCATATGCTCTTGTGCTCCCTGTCACCTCCCCACATGGAAGGGAGAAAAGCTGGGAAAATTTGGCCACCTACATGCTTGGAAATGGAGTAACGACAGCGGGAATGCGGAACACCTGCCCCTTCCCGAGCCCTTCTGCGTGCACGGACTCGCTTCTCCCCTCCTTTTTCCATTCCCCGCTTCCAGCTCCAAATGGGAATCCGATGCTCCGAGGGAGAAATTCCAGGCCCTCGGCCGGTGTCACGGGCGCTTAGCGTCACGCCGGCGGAGCCCCCGTCTCCGGGAGCGGGAAAAACCCCTTCCGACAGCCTGGGTAACCTTGGCCAGCCCCACGTGGCAGCTCGTGACCAACGGGGACGGAATCGAGGGAAAACTGCCGGATCCCTGGTTTTTCACACCGTCATCAATACGGCGCCTCTCGCGCCCTGCCTGCCCCTTAGCAAGGGCAGCCTGCGCGGGGGAGGATGGAGATAAAATGGGGAGGAATGGGCCTTTTTGATGGATTTTTGTGTTTTCCCCTGTTCCTGCAGGGAGCTGTGCAGCACCCCGGGCTTTTCCCGCGGCATCCGCAGGCTCCGGCGCTCTGTCCCCGGCAGCTCTGAGACCGGGGGGCTCCAACCCTCCTGCAAACGCAGGATTTGCCCATTTTCCCCTTTTGTTTCACCCTCATTTTGGTGAGTCATAGAGCTCCTCCCGAGCTTGTGCTTGTGGGAGCTATAAAATCCTCAGCAAGTGCGAAACACAAGCCTTAAAAAGAGGCTGTTCTGGCAAATACCGGCCTGCAAATCTGGACCTGGGTTTTTCAATTAAGCTTTTTTTTTTTTTTCCTTTTTTTCTCTTTTTTTTTTTAGGTGAGTTAATTGATATTTACTTAGTGTGTCAAAATAGCTCCAGTGCGTTGGAGGACTGTGCCGCTTGCCATGCATTTGGAACAGGGCGCTGGGGAGCGGAGGCATGAGTCAGTGGTAAATGAATTAAAAGCAGCAGCTCCTGATCAAGGCCAATTACGTTCCCTGCAAAGCCAGGGAGGGGAAGGCGCATGGATTGCAGGGAAATGGCTCCCAGGAAACCTAACCTGCTCCCTCCCTTTGCAGGGATTCACCTCGTTTTCCCTCCGCGAGGATGGGGATGCTGCAGGTGAGCGCGTTTGCGTTGATCGCATGCAAGGCGGCTTGATTTAACCCAACGGGTTGCTCCTGGATGGAAACAGCTCAATAGTTGCTCCATGGAGAAATGTGGATGCTGTCCGACCCCGCTGGCCCCAGGAGCATGGAGCGGGTCAATGTTGGATACCTGCTGCACGGGCTCCCAAGGGCCGGCTCCGAATGAAAGCCGGGTTTGTCCCGCTCCCAGTGGTGCCGGCAATGATGCCGGGATGGGAAGGAGCGAGACCGGAGACTCTGGACCCGAGTCCCCCTCCCCATCCCTTCCACTCTCATCCGCAGCCTTTTCACCTGGGAAATAAGAGGAATGATTAGGGGCTTTCAGCAGCGCTCCGGGGGCCGGGAAGGATGAATGGGAGCTGATTGAGGCCGGCTGATCCCAGAGCTCTCTGCATCCGTATGGGCTTCCCAGCCCTCCCCATGGGGATGAGCCCTGTATCCTGCTGGAGCCTGCTTGGAAAACTGCTGCAGAACGTCCATTAAACCTGGCAAGTCTTCCCCAAAGCTCAGCATGCTTCTGCTGACCTTTTCCTGCCGTTTTTTTCTGCTCTCCCTCATGATGGAGGCTCCAACCAGCAGGAAAGAACAAGCTAATCTGTATTGTGGCTTTTTTGTTGGAGTCCGGATTGTTTCCATTCCTGTTAAAAATAATCTTTTTTTCCTTTTTTTTTTTTTTTCCCTCCTGATACACCCAGCTCTGCCTCTTTGATTTTTTTTGTTTGTTTTTTGGCTTCTGATCCTTTTGTTTTTTTTTTCTCTATTTTTCAAAGCAGCGTAAAGGGAAAAAAGTGGTGGGGGGGAAAATGCTAAAGAAGACGGTGGGAAAAAAAGAGAGGCCAGAAAACGGGGCAGGGGCGACTGCCTGGTGAGAGCAGCCCTTGCCCCGTGCAAACGCATCCACCGGGATGAGCAGCCGGATGCTCCCTGCGGCAGTGCCGGGAAGCGCCAGCCCACGGGGGCTTCAGGGACATCCCAAATCCAGGATTTCCAAGCAGCAGGTCCCAGCATCTCGTTTTGGGGCCCATCTCATGGAGCATTTGCCGTGTCCCTGGTCGCTCCTGGCAATTGGGCCAAGCATGGATGCGAGCGGAGCAGGAGCGCGGTCAGGATCCGCTTGGGAAGTGGCTGCTCTTGGCGTGGCGAGGCCCAAGGTTTGCTCCGGGTTTTTTCCCCTTTTCCCCCAAGAACTTGCTGCGATTTCACGCATCGCTTGGGCGCGTTGCTATTCCAACGTGTTTTCACTTGACTCCTAATTCTGGAAAAAGAATCTTTCAGTGCTGAATTAATACATCTTCCCCCCTGCTCTCTCAGGTCTGTATTTCATTAAAGCTGCCATTGCCTTGGCTGGCTTTGGCATGGAAAAGTGTGTCAAAATTCCCCCCGCTGAGACAGAAAGTCAGAGCGGAACCCTGGAAAAAAAGTGGAAAGTCAGAGCCCAGGAAAGACTCGTGGAACCTTCCCGGAGCACATGCAGTTCCCTGTTTCCAGGTCCCATCCCGGCGCCGATTTTCCCGGTCCCTGCAGCCGCTCTTGTTCATTCCCGATTGGAAGCGGCACTGAGTGGCTGCTTCTGGCTTTGGAGGAGTGTGACGTGCCTCGCTGTAGGAATGAGCTGCATCCCATAGAATAGTTACATCAGGGCGACTGTCAGGAAATCAATGATGTCTTGTAATTATGCCCATAAATAAGCTGGAGAAACACGAAAGGTCAAAGGGAAGCGGAGAGGGGGGCGGCAGCTCCTCTGCCCAAGCAAAAATAACTCATCTCCTGCCTGGGCTGGGGAGCGAGTTCCAGGGAAAAATCGAATCCATATGGCAGCTCCGGGCCGGCTTGGTGCTGGCGCTGGGAACCCCTCTGCCTGGAGCAGAGCGCAGGCCTAATCGGGCTGCTAGATCTTAATTTTATGTTTATCCTAATGATTTCCATGAAGCGGGGATGCTGCTTCCCGAGGTCCTTCCCGCCTCCTCCACCTCCTCCCATGCAATTCCAGGGCTCTGGCAGTGTCCCGGGGCTGATCTGCAGGTCCGGGAGTGGGACTATGGGATGTGGCATCATCCCAGGTTAAGGTACCGGGATGGGATGCTCAGCAGGAGCGAGTTTCAGCGGGAACCGCGGCTGCCGGTAACGGAATGAGGACGCCCGGAGAGGCAAGCGGCAGCGCCCGCCGTATCCTAACAGATTCTTATTTAAAACTTCCCCCCTCTTGTTTTTTTTTTAATAAAGGGCATCTTGCTCGCCTCTGCAGTGTTTTTCAATGAGCCGAGGAAGGGCTTTCTCGTATATTGTAATTGATTTATTTTGTAATGCAATATTGTCTAACATTCACAGATTCATTTGACTAAATTATTCATCAGCAAATTTTTAAATAATGCAACAACTTTCTCTTTTGCAAATTCAACTCTTATTTCTTACTACTCAGGCTGGGGGTGGAAACTAATATGCACCAGTGGGGTCTCGCGTGCATCTCCCTCCCAGTTAAGTCATTTGGAACTAATGGCTGAAAGACCTAAGTCTAATTAAAAAAGAGCCGTTATCGGAACCCGGATTTACCCTGGGCTCCGCTCACTGCTGACGTTAATAGCGCGGCTCCGGTGGATGCCGGCAGGGCCGGATGGAGCCGGGGAAACGCTCCGCGCGGCCCCCGAGTCCCGGGACGCGGCGCTGTGAAAGTGGCTTAATCCAATTGTGACGGAGAAAGTGATTAATGGACCCGATTAAAATAAATCCCTGTGTCCCCAAGGCGCTGCGAGGGATGGCCATTCCCCTCCCGCCTCTGGCAGTGCCCGCTGCCAAGGGGGAAAGGGGAGCAAAGGATGGAAGGGAAGGTGGGAAAAGGCAGGAAAGGGCTTCCTAGGGAGGAAGACATGCCCTATTTAATTAGGGTGATTGCAGTGGGGCTTTGCCAAAGGTAACATTTGCATTGAGCTTAATTCTTTTTTTTTTCCACCAAATTATCTGTATCTCTCCACAGACACTCCCATTCCCCTGGATTTTACTCGTGGGGAGGTAGAGTTGGTGCAATAAATCTGGGCAGCCGCAGGAGCGCGTGGGTGCTTTTGCATTGAGCTTAATTCTGCGTGCCCAAAAATGCTTGCACGTGCATACAGGCCCGGGCATGCACGCTCATGCATGCACATAGTGCACACGCATGCATGCACATAGTGCATGCATGCATGTGCAGCCCCGTCTGCTTTATTTCTGCAGCCCTGCGCCTGATCCGCTCCTTCCCCCGCGAAAGCCGGAGCAGCCCTGCCAAAGCCGAGGGGGGATTACGAGGAGCCGAGCAGAAACCCAGATGTGCCGGGAGATAGCGCAGGCAGCTTCCCCGGCAGCGCCCGCTCCCTGCTTCCCGCTGCTCGCTCCCGCTCCGAGCGCATCCCTGCGTTTCGGGAGCACGAGCCGACGGCCTCGCTCCGACCCTGCAAAGCTTCGTGCATCCGTTTTGCTTTCGCTTCGTTTTTACAGAGATGGAGAGAGCAACCTGCCCTAGCAAAGAGCTCGGGGTGCCGGAGCAATCGCGGCTCGTCCCTGTCCCAGCAAGGGGACCTGGTGCCCAGAGCAGGTCCCTGCTATCCTGGCCTGGGGACAGCCGGTGACAAGGTCCCACTGGCACCTCCTGAGGTCACGGAGAAGACCCCGCTCCCGTCTGTGGCATTTAAGGCCTTTGCGGGGTTGGTTTCTGCTGCTGGGCTCGTGAATAAGCAGCGCTGGCTGCAGCTCGTGCTATTACCATCTTAAATACCCGCAGTCGCTATTGGGCTGCAGCCGCCCTCACCTTCCTCCTCCTCCTCCTCCTATCCCATGCATTACAGCGAGGGAGCTGCTTGGCTCCCACCTCTCATTTAGCAGCAACGATGCCCGCAGGGCCCCGTGGATGTCCCTCTGGTGTCCCCTTGCACAGGGTGACAGCAAAAAAGAGCTGGGCTGTCCCCACAGCAGCGCCGTCGCCGCCAGCGCTCCGACAGGCCTGGAGGGCTTTTTGATAGGAAAAAAAAATCTATACCACGACAGAGCTAAATATTTATGCGGGGAAAACCTATAGATCCTAGGGATGATAGAAAATTGGCAAGGCTTAGTAAACTCTTATGCACAGCTCAGCTATACATCAGCAGGCAAAAGTTGATAGGTCCTCTTTGGAAAAGTGTCTATAAATTACGACTGTTTGATGTTGCTAAGAAGGTAGCGGATGGTGCAATCAGTGCATTAAGGATTTGGCTCTGGAGTGGGAGGTTTCCGGAGCCCCCAGCTCCTTCATCCAGCTGAAAGGGAGGGAAAGCTGAACCTGGAGCAAATGCGGTGGGCATGGCTTCCATGGGGCTCATCGTGGGATGCTGCCAGGAGGGAATAGACCCACTGAGTTTAGGGAATGCTTAAAATTCCCTAGAAGATGCAGCCTTGCGAGCTGCCTTGTCCTCCGCTGATTTATCCTCCGCTGGGAATGCTGTCTCCCTTCCTGGCCGGCCCTGCAAACCTGCCCGCGGCAGGACCTGCTTAGTGTCAGCTTCATGGAAACTCCGGCTTCATGGAAACTCGAGTTTCCATCAGCCCGCTCCAAAGGCACAGGCAGGGTTCCCGCAGCCCCGAGGGCTCCGTGCAGGCACCTCCGAGCCTGTTTACTCTGGAGCAGCCGCCTGCTCCAAACTCTTCATGTCAGTGATCGCAGGCGGCGCGGGCAGGTTTTCAATTAACTGCCCTATATAATTTTATGTCTCCAGTCGTACGTGGTTTGTGCATAAACCCGCTGCAGCGACGGTCCGGGCAAGCGGGAGCCGTGGGTGCAGACAAAGCCAAGAGCTCCGGTGCGCCC
>NW_010576883.1:29931-47106 GCF_000705375.1 Tinamus guttatus | reverse complement strand
GCCCCGGTGGCTTGTCCCCATGCGGGGGCCCCCTCCCAAGCGGGAATTGCTGCCGCTAACTGCTTGCACTCCTTGTAATGTAATCCCAGCCTGTTTACCGCTCTTGGCCTTTACCTTGGGCCAAGCATCGATTCCTAGATGTATATTTGCTCTAACAACACCCAAAGCACTCTCTTTTGTTGGAAAAAAAGCTCCCCGGCCCAGGCGGGAGTGAGACCGGCACGCCGGTGTCACGGTGATGGATGCGCCGCGCGGAGCGCTCGGCTTCCCGCCGCGCTCCGGCTCATCCCGCCGCCATCCGTCAGGGCGCGAAGGGCTCGACACCCCAAAAACGCATCCCATGAGGGCGGCTCTGCCCCGGAGCCAGAGGAAAACCAAGGAAAACCAAGGAAAACCAAGGAAAACCAAGGAAAACCAAGGAAAACCGTCCCCCTCGGCTGCTCCCGGGGGTGTTTCCCAGCGGGAAGCGCAGCTTTGCCGGCTGCCCCCTTCCAGGCAAATAATCACTCTGGCTGCTCCGAAACAAACGTGCCCAACAGGAGCCTGCATCTGCGACCCACGGTACTTAAGGCTCTGTAAATATGTTCTTAATAATCAACTGGTATTTATTTAATGTACAATAATTCCTCAGCTAAGCTTCAGTGAAATGCACAGTTAATTAAAACTGTCTTTGAAATCAGTCCTCCAGGGAGAATATTTTATTCTATCAGAGTTGCTTTATTTTTTTTTTTTAATTATTTTTTCCCCCTCTTTTCTCTCCCCGTCCCCGCTGTTAGTTTTATCTCTCCCCTGTAATTCCCACGCAATTTGCTGCCGGGTGCTGTGTCCCGGCTCTCCGGGGGGCTCCGCGCTGGCAGGGGGTTGGCACGAAGGGGTTTTCCAAGGCGCCGTGTGGGATGGGAGCTGGTCAGGATACGGGCCCCGCTCCCGGCGGATGAGCGGCCCCGCAGTACCCGGGCGTGCGGATACCGCGCGGTGGGAGCAAGGGGCGAGGAAATCTCACCCTGGCAGCCAAGTGTGGCCAAGAAGGCACCGGTGGCGGCCGTTTGCACTGGGTTTGTGCGGATTTGGGGGGTTTTGTTGTTTCCTAATGATTCGCTTTGCATTCGTTTTCCTCCTTTGGCTGCAGGAGCAGAGGATGCCGTGGGCACTGGAGATTGAGAGGAGATTAGGAGTCATTTGCAGAGTAATTGAGTCTGATCCAGGAGCCTTTGGGATGCCAAATCTGCTCCTTCCACACCCAGCTGCATCGGCATCCCCGTGTCTTCCAGGCTCCATCAGCCTCTCCACATCCACCATCTGGATAAGCAATCCCACCTCTTCCCAGGGGCCCTGGCATCCCCATCTCCTCCATGCAAACCCCAGGGAACTCCTGAGCCATTAAATTCCCCATGCCTGGTCCCCTCCAGCTGCATTTTACCCCGGTGCCGTAAGGTCGGACGGACACGTGGCACGTGCAGCTGTGTCCCAGCTGCCCGGCATGGCAGTAACGCTGCAGTTTGCAGCCACTTAGCAGCAACTGGCATCCGGGGACATCATGCAAAGGCCACTGGCAACCAGTCTGCAGCGCCGCAAGCCCAGGGTGCCACCGAAGGCTCCCGGTGCCAGAAATCCACAGTCCTTCCCAGCATCTCCGCCGGTGGGGACGCAGCAGCCGTGCAGCAGCACCCAAAATCACCCTGCGTGTTCCCAGCGCCCCCAAATCAGCATCAGAGTAATAATAATTTAAAAAAAAAAGCCAATACAAATTAAGTAAGAAAGCAGAGCGAGGCGGTCTGTTTCCATTCTCTAAGCCAGGCTCCCAGGCAATTACTCTCCTATCTTTTCCCACACAAAATTAATAAGAATTCCGCTGGAGCAGGCGCTAGACGTGGCTTCTGGCGCGCGCATCCTAACGAGCCTCCTGCCAATATCCTCCCGGATCCTCCGTGTGGCCATTCCGATATGGGACAGGGCCGGCTCAGTGCAGCCCATCGGCCCGGCGTCGTGGCTGCTGCCAGGGGAGCCCTGCTGCCCCGATGGGCATCACAACAAGCTGCATCCTGCCCTCTTTTCCCATGCCTTCCCCTTCAAGCGTTATCTTTCCACCCCTCCGTTTTCTCCCCAGCTCAGCTGCCTCCGGGATAAGCACAGGAAAAAATTGGATCCCCTCGAAGCCGGAGTCTCGGAAGTACCAGAGCGCTGGATAAATGGCTGGGCCCATATGGAGAAAGACAAATAGGCAGGAAGACAAGGAGCCGCAGTAGAAGCGCTCCGCGGCTCTGAAATCAAATTAAGAAATTTCTCACATATGTTTCGTTCCATCAAAACCTCAATTATGCAGACTGTGTTTCCTACCTCATCGCCATAAATAAAGCGCAGTTTGCAAAAAGGATGACAATAATATTATGCTATTATTATCGCACTCCATAAATAAACACCAGGGACGGTGGCAGCGACGGCCAAGGGGTCATTCCCAGCTCCGTATCCTCCTGCTCGGAGGGCTGGATTCTTTGCCATAAGATCAGCATTTCTCTCGACGTTGCACTGGAGTTATATGGATCCAATTAACTATCTGCTTTTGGACACATCTGATGTGTAAATTAGTACAACCCCATCAATACCAGGAGCAATGCAATGAGCTACATCCACTAAGTAGCCACCTATCCATCCATCCGTCCGTCTGTCCATCCACCCATCGCTGACCCTGCTGTTTGGCATGTGCTAATAGCCCCACTGAAATGTTTGTAAATGTATATATACAAACACACGTGCACATGTGCTTATTGCAGTTGAGCTCTATTTATGTATACACAAACACATGCATATATAATTTTCGCTCTTTAAAATATTAAAATAAATTACATCTTTTCACAGAACACAGACATTAATTCTGTTTCCAGGAGATTTGTCAAATCAGTGGTCTGTGTTTGCATAACAAGCTCTTTGGTTCTGCTGCACTGCATATAAATTACTGCGTTTTCAGGCTCCAGATCAAAATCATTGGGTTTTTAAGCAGAATCGCACACTTTGATTAAGACTTGCTTTATGGTATGTGCGCCCATAGCAGCTTCCTGGGGGAGAGGGGAGCTGCTTCCATTCGTTATGGAAAAAAAAAGGCAAAAAGCCAAGGAAAAGGAGCCAGGCCGGGTGCTTTCCGGCCGCTCATGCCCGGAGGGTTTTGCCTCCTTTTCCACAGAGGCACCAGGGAGTCCGCTACATTTTAATTGTATTTCTTCAATTTCACCAGCCAGAAACCTGGAGGCAGATCCACATGAAAGGAAATTATGATTTGGGAGAATTCCTCTTTTTTGTTTACCTAGTTAAAGTGCATCTCCTTGGCACTTTTCCCACCCATGGCAGAGGAAGAAACCTGCAACAAAACGCAGGCAAATGGGTGCTGACGTATCCCACTGTGTGCACAGGACAGACACCAGTCCCAGACCTGCAGCCTTGTCCCCAAATTGGCCTCTCGGTCCCCTTGGGATAACCCAGTGTCCCCAAGCACGAGCAGTGGCAGGGACTCCATGGGCTTCTTCATAGGGAAGCTCCCAGTCCATAAATATTCCCACCGAAAAGCAGGACAAAATGTGATGTATAAAAGATGGAATAGGAGATATATTATGCTCTTGCATAGCAATCCTGTCCTGGGGAATTTATGGCTTCAATAGAGCCCCCTGTTAAAGGAGGCTCTGCCGCTTGATGGAGTTCAATTCATCTCCTATCTGTTGCAAGCCATCAATATTATGGTTTGCCCATTTAAACTGGAAATGGGGTTAAATCTTTTGGTTATTCATAATAAAAAGCAAATGAAAGAAAAATCCATGCAGCACCCCTGGCCCCTGGATGTGGATGGGTTAATCTGCTGCGCTCCCTTCCCTTTCCCAGGGCACGTGCGCATTCCCAGTGATGCTTGGTCAGTGCGGAGCGCCCACCGAGCCAAAATCCAAGTCTTTTCCCAGAAAAGCAACTGTTTGGAAGCAGCTATGCCCTGGTGCTGTGTTGGACTTGCTTGTTCTGTTTTGCTATGGTTTGTGTGGAAAGGGGACTCGGGTCCAGCCCCGGCCGAGCTGCCCCGTTTCCCTCTCTGCATCCTCCCTCCTGCGGGTTCCTCGTCCCCAAAACGCACTGCAAAGGGCCGGCTGCTCCCACGTTATCCATCCCATGATCAAACTTGATTTAATTCCCCATTTCCCCTTGCAGCGTGTCTTGCTCTGGGCCATAACGCTGCCAACGTGTTCCTATTACTCCCGCCGCCGGAGCTGCTGCTTCTCCCGCTTTTCCTTGTGTTTCCAGCCCTCCCTCTCCCGCGGGCACTTGTGCGTTTCAATTCACCCACCTGGAAAAAGCTACAGCTCCTGCTTGGCCTTGATTACGCTGCAGACGAGCACCTCTGAGCCCCTTTTAAATAAGATATTCGCTTAGCACCACCAGCTGATTGTTTGCAGTTCAAATACCATTAATTTTAGGGGGGCAGCAGCAGAGCGCAATGGTCCCCCCGTGCGCCAACATGTTTTCTCCGCGCTGGCTTTTGTGTGTGTCTTACGTTTTTAGGGGAAATAAAAAGAAAAATAATCAATTTGGGGCTGGGAATGTATTTAGGAAGGACGGAGGGGACTTTGTGAAACGTGTGCCCGTGTACGCCGGTGCTGCACCAAGCAGGAGTGAATCATTTGCAGACTATATATAAATATATATATATATATGCATGCACGTACGTAGAGATATTAACTGCTGAGCGACGGAAAAGGAAGACTAAACCCCCTCTGCTTTGCATGCCTTTCTGCTGCCTCTGCAGCCATCTGTCTCTCCGGGGAGGAGGCTCCGCTCCTGAACTTAAAGGGCTGGATAAATTTGCGGAAAACCGGTAAAGCCGGAGACGGGACCCGCGTGCGGCTGATCGATGAGCTCATTGGGCATGGCGCGGGATGTGAGCTGAGAACTGGCCCTGCTGTGACATCTCCTGCCAGCCCAGCGGGGTGGCCTTGGGCCCCCGTTGCCCCACGCTCGCTCCGGTCCTGCGGAGACTCCCAGGAGAGCATCGGGAATCGCATCCGGAGGCTCCTGGGCTGCGTCCGGCTTCTAGGGGACAAAAAAGGGACAGATTGCACCTTGGGACCTATTTTCTGTTAATCTGCCATTAAAATACCAGCCAGAGGACAGAAATAGAGGGGCCCATTCTTCACGGGGGCGGCGGAGGGCATAAATCGCGTCCCTGTTTGGGCTGAAACGGGGCTTTGTGCGAGCGGGACTGACCTTGGGACTGACCCCCGGCTTGCCCGTGTTTGTTGCAAAAAACCCTGTTTTTTCTCCCTGTTCAGGGCATTGCCCTCCCAGCGCTCAGCTCCAGGTTCCCGCTCGGCTCCCGCTCGTCGGCACGCGAATCGAGGGGAAAAGTCCCCGGGCACTTTGTCAAGAGGAGGCAAAACGCCACCCAAGCCGGAGCCAAGCTGCAAATCAGGTTTGCCTTTTGCAGCATATACATATGGAATGAGGTTTATTTATGAAGGGGAAAGGACCTATAAAGAAGAGTTATGATGTCCAAGAGGAGCTGATTTATAGAGCCGCAAAGATGAGGTTGTAGCTCAGTGGTAGGGAGCAGCAGCCCCTGGCAGGGGGACATGAATAAATCCCAAAGTTTTCCTGCTGCCAGTAGCTGCTGGCCAAATACTTGAGCAGGTTGGAGAAACCTCCACCTGCCCCTACTTTTAATAGTTGGGAGAGAGACGACAGGAAAGTGGGAGTAAATTGCTCTTTCCCCATGCAACGATGCAACATCTCGGGATGGCGCATCCAGGGCAGCACCTCGCCCAGGCATGGAGCATCCCAAGGAAATGCATCCATGATCCCAGAGATTCCCAGCCCTGGAAAGAGCATCAGTGCATCATGCTGCTCCCTGCCCCAAGAGCATGTTTATTCCAGGGAACAAATGAAGGAGCAAAAGACCCCTGGGCTGAGAGCCTGCAAATAATGCTGTCCCTTGCTTGCTCTTTCCAACTTAGAATGACATTAAAAAGGCAGGGAAAAACATTTTTCAAAACTTTGTTTCTCAATTTATGGCTTGGCATCCTAGTGCCAACAGTGAAATAAAATAGGTCCTTGTTATCTCTGCCCCGCAAAAGAGACAAGCTCTATGGGAGAAAGAGATAATTTCTGTCTGCTTTTTTATATGCTTCGTAAAATGCATTGTGGAGGCATGTAAAATATATGTGGCTTGTATAAATTCGTTTAAAGACATAACTCAAAGAAGGGGCTGCCGGAAGGATTTGGAAAAGATATTCCAGGAGCACAGGAGCCTCCGCAGCAGCAGCCTGGGGGTTTGTAGGGACCCATTGGCCAAAAGGCAGAACTGGATGGGGAAACTGAGGCTGGGAGTGATCCAAACTGGTGCCCCCCTTTGCAGGAGCAAAGGCTCCCTGGTAGCAGAGAGGCAGCTCATCCCGGTGCTTGCGGATGCATCCCATAGGCGATTCCTTCTGGGAAGGTTTTGGGCCCACTTGGAATTGCACTATGCAAAGAGCAAAGGGGAAGAAAAAATAATGATAATAAATAAATAAAAAAAAAGAAAACCTGTGCTGAGCCAAAGTCGAAGGGAGAAAATACTGCGCTCTGTGAAACAGATAAGGAGAGGAGCTGTTTATTCCCTCGGTGGCATGCGGCCCGCTTTTGAAGCAGATAAATCTTTGCTGGTAATACAGTACTTAAACCAGAACTGACACCTTTTTATATCAATTGCTGGGAATTGCCTTCGCGAGGCTCTGCTGCAGCGGCTGCCGCCCGCGTCCTGATGCCTCCACAACCTGTTGGCTGCCCCGCATCACAGGACCAGGGTTCTGCCACCTCGATCCCTTTTTCCTCTGGGCAAAAGCACCTTTTTGGCTGCATTTGTGCCTGCAAAGCAAGGGGGGACCGATCGCGACACGCCGGGCGGCTGGGGAGGGTTTGCTTTTGCAGCAAGGGAAAAACAAGCCGAAATGGCAATCGCTCGCAGGGAAATTGCTGCTCGGATTTCTTCCCAGTGCAGCTGGAGCAGAACCGGCCCCGGAGGGCGATCCTGTGCTCTCTGCTTCCCACCAGTGCTCCAGATTTCCACCCGGAGGAGCAGCGCCGGGTGCAGGAGGTTTTTCCCCGCTCGCTTCCTCATGCATCTGCTGCCACACACTAGCATTAACATTAAGCATCGCACCACAGAGACGTTTAATTTAGGTTATTATACCAACTATTATACAGCACAGTATTAAATACTACAAGCTCCCGAGAGAACAGCAGGGGGAAAAAAAAATCCCCTCCAAAATTATAGAAAGGCTGAGAAATCCCGTAACAAACTGCAATCCATAGCATAATAAATAGTGTAGTTAAAAGCACTTAATGCCACTAAATGCCTTCCTTGGTTCTGATGAGGGACGCTTTGTTTCAAGCAGGAGGAGATGGAGAGGGAACTTTACAAGACTTAACTGCAGCACGGTAATTATGAAACAGGCGGGCTGCCTTTTCGGGGAACACCATAGAAGGATACGGAATTAGGAAGATTAGGAGAGAAAGATTTCTTTTTTCTTTTTTTTTTCTTTTACAAAGGCTGTGCTGCGCTCAGCGCTGCTGCCGTGCCCAGGACGGCGTTAAAAGCTCAGAGGACTTGAGCGATGCCCAAAGCCCGAGATGCATCTGCTGACTCAAGCTGCCATTGCCACCAATGCGTTATTTCACGAGCCAGAAAAAAACAGATTTTTTTTGCAAGCCAAGATGATTTTTTTCCAAGCCAAGATGACAAGGGTTGCGCAAGAGGAATGAGGAGACACTAGCACTCAGGTCTGGCTGTGTGACCCCTGATTAACAGTACACATGAAGTGCTAATTGTAATTAGCACATGAAGGGCAGCTGGGATCGCTTTGGAGGAGCCTGACGGGTCAGTCCATAAAGCCTCCATGGGGGGCACAAGGGCATTGCTGATGAGCTGACTTCTCCCCTCCAGATTTTCCAGGCAAAGGCAGCAGCAGACTGGTCAGATTTGGTTATTCCAGGTAATATTTTCCCCACTTTCTGTTATCTGCAATGATTGGTGTTGATTACTGCAGATTTACAAGCAGGACGTGACTGTGCAGGCACGGCTGGCAGCACTGAACTCCCCTTGCTACCAAAGGCACCAGCTCCATTTTAATGGGTCAGTGTTCAGCCAGGAGCCTGAGTGATCAAGGGACCACAGGTCTGTTGCTTTTTTTCCTACTTTTCTCTCATTTTCAGCACTACCTGCCTCTTCATAGCCAGGACACGGCTGTCCAAGCTGCATGGAGCAGTAGTAACACATTGCCTCCAAGGGTTGAGACACGGAGCAGGGAATAAAGATGCGGGTTCAGGTTAAAAACACCAAGTTTTGGGTGAAGCGGCTGTTTTTGCCCGTCTCGGAAGCGTTTGCTGCAGCGTTTGCTAAGGGATACAGAGGGGACAGGGCCACCCTCCCTCCCGCTGCGATGGGAACACACGCTGCTAAATAAAGCTGCCGAGAGCTCCGCACGGAGCCGGGCAGGGACGGGAGCCTGGGGAGGCTCAAGGAGAGGCAGAGATCGAAGAGGTAGTAAATTTTCAGAATTGCCCCCAAATAGCATATCTGCTGAGTAAATTCAATAGCGCGGGCTGTCTGTCTACGAGTAATGTATTCCTTATTAATAATGTAGCCATGATAGAGCCTCTTATTGATCTTCAATATATAAATCTAACCTCTCTATGAATAAAAAATGTAATAAGATCTTGGAAATAGCCTAAATAATAGTACACGACCCCTAAATGACAGGGATAAATTGCAGCGTGGGGGAAATCGCTAATGGATGGTGGTCTGGGCCATTTGCTCGCTAGCGACAGTCGAAACGGGGCGATAGCACCGGCTCCGGAGGCTCCCAGATGCGGGGAAAAGGTCCCTGCTCTGCTCCTGGTGCCAGGGACAGGCCTGTTCCCTCCCCATCCACCCAGCCGGGCATCGCAGCTCCTTGTCGGAGGCATCGGAGCGAGCATGGGAGGCTGCAAGCCCATGCTGGGATAAACGAGCAGCCTGCGCCTCTCAGCCCATCAAAACCAGCTCCTTGTGCTGGAGTTTTATTTCTCCCCCTGCTTGACCTGAAAACCTGCAAAGTGCCCTCGTTTTATCTTCTCGCTCTGTGGAACTGGGATAACCCACCTTACTTGCTCTTAAAGAGCACCGAGGGATCTTATAACATCTCTATAGTAAATATATAACGCATTACCCAAACGTCAGGGAAGCTTTTTTCACAGCTCTTGCCCTTACTTCAACAAATAATCCCTTTTTAGGGTTTAAACTTGCTCGGAAAGATCAAGACCCTCAGAACCAGCCAGCAACGCTGCGAGGATGCAACCGCACAGCCAGAGCGGGTGACAAATGCTCCTGTTGCACCAGGATTTAGAGGATGCTCCAAACGAGCTGTTCTTGTCCCATCCCTGTTCCCATTAAAAGGGACTTTGGGCTGCCCGGTGTGGTTAGAGTCATCACCGCTGTCCTGCCTGTGTGCTGAATTCCGTGCTCACCGGTCCCGGGAAGGGCTGGAGCAGCGAGGAAAAGTTGCCGTGATGGTCGGGCTGATAGCAACAAATGTATATGCTAAACACATGGAAATAAGAACAAATAGTAGGGGCGAAAAGGCAAATATTGAACAAGGCCCAACGCTGAGACTAAACTAACAGCAGAAAATGAGAAGCCTGCTGAAACGAGTGCCAGCCGCTCCGCAGCGGAGCAGAATTCTGGAGCCAGGCAACATCCCAGCCACATCTCTCCTTGCACATCCCTAATCCCTGTTTTATGGAGCGCATCCGCCTTCCTGCCCAGGTTTGCCTGCTGGGTGGCTCCTTCCCCGGCTCCAGCCTTGCCCAGGCTCCATCGCACACTTAGTGCTATGGAAAACTGCTCCGTCCTGGCTCTCCGGCAAGGACTTCCAGCCACGCACGGGCCTGATTGCAGGATCAGAGCTTAATTCTATCAAGCATTTTGGATACCGCCTGCTTCAAGGAGCCTGAACAATAAGTCCGCATTGTCCTCATTACAACCTAGGAATTCATGAGAGCTCATTCCCTGATTCAAATCAGCTCTGATATTTGAATGAAGCAGGCAATTTATTTTCAATTTCTTTCCTAGATTTTCCCTTCTCCTTTTTTACCCCCTGACAAAGCAGCATTTACTTCCAGTGGAGTTAAGCAGCGAGGAGGCTGGGTGGGCTGGGCACATGTTAACCATGCAACACCTACGGCGCTATTGGATCCTGCCTTGGTTCTGCCGGGGGGAATTCAGTCCTTGGCAAAACGCCCCAAAATGCATCGATGCGCCTCAGAGCTTCACAAGCTGGGGGTAGTTTTGGGCTGGAAATGCAGGGTTGAGCACGCGGTGCTTGGGGTGCGGAGCTGCATTCCCGCTGCATCCCGGCTGCATCCCTCCTGCCGGGCATCCGGAGCCCTTCGCTCTGCAGGGCCCTCGGTCCAGCACCTTTCACTGCTGCACAAAACCCTTGAAGATGAAAGCAGAGCGCTATAGAAGCGATCTGACCCCAATCTGGGTGCATAAAGCCTCTTTTCTGCTACAGCCATCACCATTCTCCCTGTGTTTTCAGGGACTGCCTAGTGCAGTGGAAAATACCCATTCACATGTGGCATGGCTTCCAGCAAAACCTATTAAACCGAAAGAATCGACTGGATTTCCCTTTGACTTCTTAATACAAATGAGGTCCCTGATCCTCCAAAGACTTATGCACCTGCTTAGCTTTGCACACTGTGAATAGTCCCGGGGAGGCTCAGAGCAGAAAGTTAAATAGCCAAGAAAATCTTTGTAAGATTGGAGCCCAAAGTAGGTAACGAAAAGTTAAAGCATTATTTTTTCCCCTTATATAATAGACTGAAAGTGTCAAAGGACATTCCACCAAGCTGCCAGGAAACATCTAGCACTGCATTGCAGAGATGGGCAGATGAGATTTAAGTGAAGAATGAGAGGAAAAGGTAAAGCTGGGAGAGACCGCAGAAGAGGCCCGAATCCAGCTGGATGCCACGCTGATCCCAACAGGATTTTGCCCAGTCTTTGCTGAGCAGCCTCCAGGATCCAGCCCAGTCCTTTAATGCCATTAGAAAGCATCATAGCATCCACCCCAAACTGCTCTTGCTACAACTTGAGACCATGATTACTAATCCTATTTGCGGGGAATACGGAAAATAAGCAATTAAGGAATGTAAGTGTTGATTTGCAACTATTCTTATTGTGAAATTTAGCTCAGAAAAAAATATTTGAATATAGCAATTTCTTTTGTCACAGCCTCATCTAACTTGTTATTCAACTTTAACTTTCCCTCTCTTCCCTTAATAGCTTTTGGAGAGATTAATTTTAAAGACAACATTAGGGAATAGAAAAGGTGCAAGCATTTATTTACCACTCTAGTGAAACTATAGGATAAATATTTAGAGACGTGAGGAAGGTGGGAACGATAAGCAAGAGGCTTTTCTAAGGCAGATGCAAAAGTCTGGGAGAAGAAGAACATTTGCACAATAGCAGAACGTAAAAAAAAGGGAGATCTGTTAGCACAGGAATGTTAAATACAGGATCCACCAGCGGGATTGGCATGGGATGAACGCTGGTGGACCAATCCCAGAAGGAATGAAAGGATCCAAGCACGTTGGAGAGCCTGGGCATGGCAAAGCCAACCCCAATGTGCCACACAAGCGATCCTGAGGTCACCAGCTCCCGGTTTGTCCCCAATCTGGAATACACGGGGGACATCACAGGACAGGACGGTGCAGGGGCTGCAGCTCGGACACCGGGAATTGCACCGCGGGTCCCAAACGGAGAGCAGGGAATGGGAACTGAAACAGAAAAACTGCTGAGAAGCCTCCTGCAGCTTGTCAGCAGTATTAACTTAGGATGATGTAGGGGAAACAACTAAGTGGTTTTTGTGTCAGCTATACTGAATCAAACTTGTTCAAATATATGCAGGCATGTGTGCAGTGAAGAATATAACCTATCTCCAGAATGGAAAGCAGGCTCTTAGTTGGGAGAGAGTTTTTTATGTTGTGCAAGCACCAGGAAAGCTATGCATAAATTACATTAGGCACCAAGAGGAAAAACACAACCGGGGGCTGCTGCGCTGGTCGGGGCCTTGGGAGGATGAGGATGGAGGGGGCTGTGGGGGTGAGGAAGAGCAGGGCATGGACAGGAGGAGCAACGTGCTCACAAATGCGTATGCGGGAGCATACGTATTTATGCAGCGTGCAATACACAGCCAGGAACATCGGTTATCTCGGAGTCCCCTTTCCAGACAATTTCTCCTGCTGGAGCCGGGATGGTGCCGGGCTGAAGGCGGCGGCGCGCTTGGCGCCCTGACGCCACGGTGAGGGCCGCGGGGCAGCTCCCATCCCCGCTATGCCGCTGGGACCCTCAGCGCGGCCTCAGGGCATGGGAGCCGCTTCCCTTTCTGCACGATTGCAACTGAGCGGCTCCCTCTGGGGCGCTCCTTGGAAATTAAGTAGCAGTGAAAGGGTGTCCTCGGGCCGAGGAACCGGCGCTCGGCAGCACCCAGAGCTGCCCTCCTCCCCGTTCTGCTTGGCTTGCCAGGAAATCTGCAGGGGGATTTTTTTTTAAAGCATGTGTTTGGCAAACAAATAAACTGGATGCATTTATTAAGGTGAAGGAAGAACCACAGCGGGACACGCGCGGCTCCATCCGCGGGGTCAGCCCACAGCGAGCCCAAGCGCTTCTTCAAGCGAACCAGAGTGACAGACACACACAAAACACACATCTCGGCATGGAAATACCCATTTCTACCTTAAAGCCACCGCGGGAGCCTTTGGTAGCACGTGTTTGCTCCCACTCGCTCCTCTCCCAGGGAATAACCTTTAGGAGAAGGCTCCGGGCTGGAAGCGCAGCTGCCTGGCACGCTTTCCAGCGGAAGCGCTTGCAGCGTGACAGCAAAGGGGAAAGTGCAAACGGTTTGCTGTATTTTTTAACGCCGCCTCGCCGCCTGACATGCCTCTCTTTGTAGCAATTATGCTCCCAGCCCCGCTGCTTAATTGGATTTTGTTTGGCAGCTCGTAAGACGCAGGCTTGCGACGCGATGACGCTGCGTGCGGCGGGAGAGCCGGATCCGCTCGCACCCATCCGCAAGGAGCCCAGCCAAGAGGCGTCCTGCACGGGCTGCGTGTTATTCCCTAGGGATCAACATGGATCTTCAAAGCAAGAGGGGATGTGAGGAAATTGGCAGTCGGGTGAAACAGGCCAAGGAGCAACCGCAGCTGCTTGGCCAGTGCCCCTTTCCCTAATGCAAAGTCACTTTGGATAAAAGACCTCGGAGCAGCTGCATTGCCTTTGCTTTTTCCCCCATGCTAAGGAATCACGGCGTGCCTGAAATCCAAGCTCCTAATCGCGTCCCCTCCGGTGCTCCCCGGCTCGGAGCGGTGCCTACGAGGACTCGTTCGGCAGTGACGACGGTGACACGGTGCCAAATACATTCAGGCTGCAAGAAGAGCTGCTGACACTTAGACAACTTTGAAAACCCTTCCTGCTAGAAGCGGCTCTGCCAATATGTCATTTATTTTCTGTGTTCTTCCTCCTTCCCCTTTCTTGACACCGAGCGAGCAAAGGGGCCGTCGCTTAATTCTACTTAAGGGTTTTGGTAGGAGAGCGTGGGCCTTCCTAGGATAAAGCAAGGGGAAAAAAAGCCCCATTTTCATCTGCTTTCCTGGCACCCGGGGAACTTGTCTCGTGACATCTCAAGTGGCTTCTTGGGGTTTTTATTTTTCCCCTTCCAATTCATCTGTCAAGTGTTGGGAGCACAAGAGCTCACTGAGGTGCAGGGGAGCACGGAGCCCCCAGCCCGAGCCCAGGGAAAAAGGATGGAGTGGAGAAAAAAAGAGTGTAAATGAGGGCAGCGCTCAGAAAGCAGGAAAAATGGGGGAAAATGCTTTATTCCCCCTGTCTGCCTTTGCTCAAACTCCGCTTTAATCACACCGAGCAGCTCCGTATGCGCAGCCCCCCCTGCACAACTTGCTATTCTGCGGCTGCAGAGCAGCATTCGCCGCGCAGGCACCATCGAAATACACGGTGGGTCCTAATATTTCAAGCCCCAACAGGAACAAATATGCAATTATATAGTTCAGTGATGCAGCACCGTATTGGCAAGATCGCTGGGGCGGGCGCTCCGGACCTGCAACCAAGTTTCCCGGCATAATAACCCCGGCCGCCTGGCAGAGCGCCCCGGGTTCGGCACGGCCCGCGGCGCCGAGCCCGTCGCCGGCCGCTCGGCGGGATGTGGTACAATGCAGCTGTTTGGAAGTTAATTAAATGTCATGTAGCATTAAGTGCGACAGCAGAGCCGCTGCAGCCCGGCGCTCGTTCAGAATGACGAATGGCGCTCGCTTGTTTTAGCTGGTTTTCGCGTGCGAGTGTTTGGGGCAATTTGTCTGACCGCTTCGGACTGTAAGTTCCCAAGAACTGCCCAGTTTGCAGTTCTGTTTACACCAAATTTACCTCGTGTCGTCTTGCTGACTTGAGTGAAATTGCTCCGGCTTCAAGCAATCCTGGGATGGATTAAGCCTTTTCGCTTGATTTTGTAAAACAGGACCTAGTGTTGATTTGGCCCAGGAGTCTTTATTGCCCTAAAACTAGATAAATGGGAGTAAAGGAGCTTAAAAGAGCCGTCCTCCACCCCAGCACCCAAATCCTGGAGCATCGCAGAGCTGAGGTACCCCGAAATAACCAGCCACCACACAGAGCTCTTAAGCATCCTTGGAAACAAGTGTTTGCTTTTCCTTAATGTTGTCCCTAATATTCATTCTGTGCAGATTGCTGCAGGCAAGTGAAATCGCTGTGAGAAGGGCTTCTTTTTTCCCCTCTTGGAGCCTCAAGATTTGTTGTCACATTAAATATAGTGTGTGCTTAATACGAGCTGCGTCGTCTATGGGAGGGCTCCATCCTCAACCTGTGGGAGGTTGGGCTTGATCGGCTAATGGGGCTTTAATGTCGCTGCTGTGATCTGTAAATATATTTGCCACCGCTAAGGCAGAGCGTTGTCCTCTGTGAATAAGAAAAAGGCAGAAGAGGGGAATTTAAGGTGGAACATCCTTATTCCAGAGCGCACGGATGGGGCGGAGAGGGCGAGTGCCGATTACGGATCTGGCAGGAATCGGCAGCAACGCGGAGTGGCTGGAGCCTCGAGCGCTGCAAACTATTTGTAGCAAGTGATTTATTCACGAGTGCCGCTGCTTTTGCTCCGTGGCCGTCGGGGGGAAGACGTGGCTCTTCCCTGCACGTCTCCGGACAAAAATCATCAGGCATTTTCCAACCCTGTGGATTTTTGTCCGTTTGCCTCCTTGCGTGTTTGTTTACGCCTAGTTTCCCACTGCTGTGTCCTCGGAAGGAGAGCACCCTGTCCTTTGCTTTTGGTGGGAGGTTGCTTATTTACGGTTGCATTTTGAGTGGGAATCAGCCTGTTCACTTAGTGACTCGAATACATCCCCCTTGGTTAGGGTTTTATCATCCCTTATGGAGCTGCTTTCCATGCATCAAAACTTTATTAAATATGCTCCTAACAGAGCAGAAACGTATAAAAGACACTGAATGCTTGTAAATTGTGGCAGTTTTGCATTTTGTTGCTACCGGATATGACAGGCAGGCTGCTCTCCAAGGCAGTGATATCCATCCCATCGGGAATGGACAGGAGGACACTGGAGAAGCAGAAATCCATCTATTTATCCACTTAGCGGCTCAGCCAACGTAGGAAACACGACGTCTATTTATCTGCCCATACATCCACGTACACTTTTATAACTACCTAGTCTCTGTTTCCCTTTCTTCCCATTCTCTGACACATGCATCATAGGAAACAGTGGAGAAAAACGTGTTTATCTACCCAAAGGGCATGTTGCCATTTGCTTTGTTTTTCCCTTATGCTTCAAGAAATACAAAAAATAACGTGGCCTGCCTGAGATAAAACATCTTTACAGCTCGGCGAGGAAATGAAAAGCACGAGAAATTAAAGGAGCGCAGACCCGAGGCAGCGGTGAGAGGCTTCGCCCGGCCCAGGATGCCATGGCTTTGCCAAGGGATGGTGCATTCCCGAGCATCCTGCATGCTCCAAGGGCTCTCTGCCGGCAGACGGATCCCGCCTGCCGTTCCCGTCTGCCCGGCGCGCGCCGCTATTGCTATTAGGTGAATTAAAGCCATGCAAGCAAACGCGGATGCGCAGCGAACGTTCGGGAGCAGATGGCAACAAGCACCGAGCTCCGTAGAAGGGAATTGGAAGCTGGGAAGGGTCATAGAATCATAGAATCATAGAATGCTTAGGGTTGGAAGGGACCTCTAGGGATCATCCAGTCCAACCCCCCTGCACACGCAGGGTCACCTAGAGCACGTGGCACAGGGCTGCGTCCAAGCGGGTTTGAAGATCTCCAGAGAAGGAGACTCCACAACCTCTCTGGGCAGCCTGTTCCAGGGATCTGGCACCCTCACTGGTAAGAAATTTTTCCTTAAGTTCCTATGGAATTTTTGATGCTTCAGTTTCCGGCCATTTCCTCTAGTCCTATCAGTGGCCACCACTGAAAAGAGACCATCCCCGTCCTCTGCACTCCCTCCCTTGAGGTATTTATATACACTGATTAGATCCCCTCTCAGCCTTCTCTTCCCTAGGCTGAACAGGCCCAGCTCCCTCAGCCTCTCCTCATAGGGCAGATGTCCCAGGCCCCTGATCAAGGGGCAGGATCCCCTCCCTCGACCTGCTAGAGATGCTCTTCTTAATGCACCCCAGGATCCCCTTGGCCTTCTTGGCCCCGAGGGCACACTGCTGCCTCATGGTCAACTTATCATCCACCATGACATGGTGCTCGGGGTCATCCCGAGTCACGGCCTCATCCGCTCCTGTGGGAAATGGGAAGAGCCTTGAGGAAGCGCCGCGATGCCGAGGACTCCGGCAGCTGGGAGCGGATCCAGCAGAGCCAGGGCATGGAGCAGCCGGTGTTTGCAGGACCCCTGGGCCTGCACAAGCAGCAGGAGCAGCTCCATGAGGGCAGCAGCGGGAATTTGGGGCCGTTCCCTCTGCAAGCTCCTTTCCCTGGGCACGGGGCAGCGCGGGATGCGGGAGCAGAGCCCCCTGCGCCGCCGGATTAGGTGGCCACGACCCAGCGGCAGCGGCCGCTAATCCCAGCTGGTAATTAGCAGCCTTGGGGGGA
>NW_010576883.1:11549-25306 GCF_000705375.1 Tinamus guttatus | reverse complement strand
TGCTCGGGGCACGGCCAGCCCCGCTGCAGACTTAATTGGACCATATTTCAGTCCCAGTTCATCTGCTCACGAGGATCCCTTATCCGAGGTCCATAAACTTTTATTAAGTTATATATCAAGGGATATACATATGGGGTAGAGCGAGATGGTCCTGCTTCCTTGTATTCTCCGGAATGAAAGTGCTGGCGCATCCATCTGTCCCCGCTGGGGGGTCTGTCCATTCCCAAGGACGAGCGGCCGCCCCTGTTCCCGGCGCGTTCCCGTGGCCGGAGCGCATGGAGAGGGATGGGGAAGGATGGGAAGAGAGTGGCAGGGAGAGGAAACCCACCTGCACCCACGGGTCTGGCTGCAGCGAGAGGCAGGAGGGAGAGGAAAAGGGTTTGGGCTGCCAAAGCAGAGAGGAGGACGAGGAGGAGGAGGAAGCAGGAGCAGAGATGCCGCATCCCGCTCCGGACATGATCCCAAAGGAGGGAACGCGCCGAGCTCCCCATGTCAACAGTGCTTGATGCTCCAACCTGCTCGCATCAGATCCCGCCATTGATCGCCGAAGTCACTCCGAGTTAATTACAGAGTTAATTGCCAGCTAATAACGTTGTGGCTAATGGCCGTAACGGATTTTGGCAAAGGTTGTCAGAAGGGGCTGATTGGAAGGTCTCCTGGGCAGGATCCTTGTTACGGATATGGATACGCTGAAGGAAAGCGATCCCAATCTTCGGCGCTCTCCCTGCTTCCGATGCCGTTCCCGGCCCGCTCCCTTTGCAGACCAGGGCTCCAAAAGTTGCATTTGTCCCGGGATATCCCAGCCTCTTCTTGTCCTCCTGAGGACGAGTTTTTAGGGGAAAGGGCTCCTTGCAGCGAGCTCCCGGGGAGCAGGAGCCACGGCAGGATGCAGCTCCTCTAATGCAAATAATTAAGGGAGAAAAAAAAAGATACCGCATAAGCTGCTTGAGAGTGCAACCTTCCAGACAAACCAATTTGCAAAAAGATAGAGCCAGTGGGATCAGGCAATAACTTAATAAGCATCCCTGAAAAAAACAACGCATTTAAGAACATGGCTTATTTTTTTTTTCTAATGGAGAAACTCAGCTCTGTGGGGAAATAAATGTAATAAACTAAGTCCAATCTCCACAAACATTTGTTTTCTTATCTCTGCAAAATCAATATACATGTTGCAATTATGTCCTCCGATGAATCCCCCAAACTTTTGATTCTCTCTGAAGGCTTCCTGCTCGATTCCAGTTCATTACGTCTCCCTTCCTTCATCTAGATAATTTTTTTTTTGTATTTCTGAGCCCAAACCATATAGTTCTTGAAGGGTTTCATTTCTCTTCCCTTACATCCTGGGGAGTGGAAGAGTGCTTTCCCTCAGCTTTAATCTAATCAAATTACAGCCTAATTTAATGGCTGCGAAAGCTTAGGTTCGTTAGGAATCCTGGCAACAAATAAATTAGACTAAAGCCAAGGCAAACACAGGCTGCAGGAGCTCCATAAAGGAATTAACATTTTGGAGCATCTGGTTGTCAGAGGCCGATCCTGGCAGCATCCTCATCCCATCCGACAGCATCACAGTCCCGGCAAGAGCAGCAGTGGCCGAATCCCTTGGAATGCCCCTCATTGGACCCGTTGAAAAGCAGAAAATGTTTCTGCTCTGTACTGTGGGTTTTATGGGTCTCTCTCCCCTTTTCCTCCAGGGACTGCTGTATTTTTTCCTGTAATTAGCAGTAAACCTCGCGCTTTAACGCTCCACGAGTCTCCTCCCCCTGCCTCCGTGGGCTGCTTCCCCCTTCTTTTCTCTACAGTTTATTGCTTGCTGTAATTAAATCAGCACCAGCAGCCTACAAAACTCGGGGAGAGATGAAGCTGGCGGCTCCTGGCACGCATCCGGCGCGTATCCAGCTCGGAAGCCCCGAATTCCCGACTGCTCGGACGCTCCTGACATCCAGCAAGCCAGAAACGCTGCTGGATTTGGATCAAAACCCGACCCCTGTGAACTGCAGCAGCTTCCATAGACCCCCCGCACAAACACTGGCCAGAATTTTGCAAGGAAAACTGCTCCACTTCTTCCCAAGACACGGTGCAATTCCAGAAGAGCCGTCGGAGCCTTTTGAGGGCTCTCAAAGAGTTGGGCTGCATTTCAGGGAGACAGTTTTAGCGTAAATCCTAATGAAAACGCTATTAGCAGCATCATTGCAATGCCTTATTGACTAAGTATTCAATAGCAATTTTGGAAAAAAACATAGGATAATTCAGCAATCAATTATGTGAAAAAAGAAAAAACAACAATTCTACACTCAACTCTTGCAAAGAAAAGCAACTTTAACCATTCAAAATGTGGCCGGAGCCAGTGCGTGGTACTGATTTTGTGGCCCGGGACACGTCGCGCCGGATTTTTCACGGTGGTTTTCGGAGCTCGCAGCACGTTTGCCTCCCGGCACCCTGCAACCAGGCTGTGGCATATGTTGGCACGACTATGCAAAAGCCATTTGGAGCCATTTGGGTGCTATATAAAGCCGTGGCATTTCCGGCCCCGTCTGCTGTTTCTCCTCACGCCGCTGGATTTTGCTGGTGCCGGTCGTCTCCATCCCGGGGTGGCAAGACAAGGATGCTCTTGGATTCCCTCCGGCCTTGGGAATGTCGGTGGGGTTGGGGGCTGAGCCCAGCGGTACCCACGTCCCCACACGGAGCCCTGGGCTCTGGGCACCGCGAGGCGCTGGGAACAAGGGATTTCAGGGGGATTAAAGCACGGCGTAATCCCGGGCCGCGGAGTGAACTTTTCAGGGATGCGCCGGGCGGCAACAGGCACGAGGAAATTGTGCGGGGATGGGGAGCTCCGCTTCCCCAGGGAAACTCCGCATGCGGGAGCTGATGCATCCAGGACCCTTTCCCTGCCTTTATCCCTGTGGGAGCAGCTCCCTGCAGAGTAACATCCCTCTCCATCGCTCGGTGGCTGGAATAATGACAGGGACAACCAAAGTGGGACCGGCCCCAGGCCTCAGCTCCCACTTGCCGGCAGCATTAAGTGATATCCCGAGCGGAGGTGAGATCCCACGTTTCCCACGTATGTTTTCCCATGTAAATGCTCCTTAATGGCTGTTTAGCACAAAGCTGCCAGCGATATGACGGATAGGATCCTCATGGGGCTTCCTTTGAGCGTGTGCTTAGCTCATCCCTTTGGATGACAGGGATCTTGATCTTCCAGGCTTTCAAGTGGTGTGTGCTTTGGATTTGGGGGGATTTTTCTCTAAACAGCGCCGTCCTTGACAAATACACACACAAAAATGACAGCGAGGGGAAGAAAGGATTTTTCTGTAAAAGAAAAGAACTAAACGAAAAACCCCAGCCTAATACCATCACAACAGAGCAGCGAAAACCCAGCGGTTCCAGAGAAAAGGCAGGAAAAGAGACCTCGGCGTCTCCTCACCAGCTCTATGGGGCTGGGGACACTGGGCAGAGAGGGTCCCTGGGCTCCCCTGTTACTGCCTGCACGAAATATTTCATTAATGCAACCTAATTTGTCGCCAAAACAGAGAGGATCGGTGACAGAAGCAAAGCCATCGCACTGTATTGCTCCCCCGATCTTCCAAACCCATCAGCTGCAAAAACTGAATTCCTTGCAGAATCCTAAAGGGAAATAAGAGGCAGCTGGGGAAAGGGAGCGGAGAGGAAGAAGGAAGCCTCACCCAAACAGAAATTAATGAATTAAATGCAATCAAAACCAACCACCTCAGAAGCCAGCTGCAATCAAGGAGACGTAGCTGTATAAAACTACTGATGATAGCTAATGGGAAGGGGAAAGGATCTCTCCATCATTTATATTTTCCAACATGCTGAGGCTCAGGACAAGCTATTAAGAACCTGACATTTGAAAGTGTGTTTAAACCCTGCTTAAATTAAAGCTTTTTATGTCTTCTAACTCTCCTGCTCTCTCATCTCCTCCCTGCCACACTCCCTACCATTTCCTCCCTCTTTAGCGGATTTATTTCTATAGCCCTATTCAGTATCTCCATCCACATCTATACGTCTCCCTTGTTTTCCCTCTCCCTCTATTTACCGCGAAGCCACGGGTGAATAAATTAAGAGCAAAATGAATATATTTCTATTTTAAATAATTGATGGGCACCTCCGCAACACGCGGATCCTGCACGGCTTTGCACAGCGCAGCCCGGGGGAGATCCGTGCTCCCCTCGCGGGAACCCACGGGATGATTCCTGCCTGCCTCGTGCATCCCCAGGCTGCGGAATTATGGAATTATTTTCTTGGCATGAACACACCTGCAGAAAATCTGCCCTCGGGTGCTTTCGCTGCTGCTCCAAGCCGGTTTTCCTTTGCAAAAAGCAACCGGAATGTCGCGGTGGGGGCATGGAAATCCACTGGGGATGCCGGCCGGGACACGGAGCATCCGGTCCCCACATCAGGCCTGCGCCGTGGGGGACCCCCCGCTCGCCCCTCGCCGGAGCAGCTGAGTGTAATTAAACTTCGTGGTTAGGAGATAACGTGGGAGATGCAGTTTTCCCTCGGAGCTTTTCACATCACAGCTGGAGGCATTAGATAAGGTGGAAATTGGCCTATTTTCCAGCCCAAAGTAGCTTTGCTGAGAGAACACAGGGAAATTTAAGGTTTTGCGCCTTTCTCTGACACAGAAATTCAATATTTGCCTGCATTTTTACACAACAACACCCCCTTTCACAAAGTCTTAGGGATGAAGCATCCTCCCAGACCGATGGGAAGTTTTTCCTGGCTGGAATTAAAGCAACATCTGGCTCTGGCAGTGGAGCCAAAGCCATGGGGACATCCCTGGGGCCAGAGCAGCCGGGTCAGGTGCAGGAGTTAGGCACTGCTAGGGCAGGATTCCACAGGGTCCATCCCAAAGCATCCCGGGATTAGTATGAAACATCCAGATGTGCCAGTGCTGGGGCTGTTCCGTGCAACATCTGGCGGGGACGGAAACCCAGCGTCCACTTAATTGCAGCTGCACATAAATACATATATGCACATGTGTGTGAATACCTATATCCGTACGCACACGCAGGGCCTCTTTCCCTAAGCACGCACCTGGAATGCCCCCTCTGCAAATCGCAGCTAAGCAAGATCCTCGCCTTTTCTCCTGGCACGGAGCATCTGAAATAAATGATGCAACCTGGAGGGGAAGAAAATCAGCCTTTTCACATGGAAATCAGCTGCTGAGCCTCCCCGTTCCCCTCAAGCCCCAGCAGCCCTGGAGCGGCGGCTTCGGGACCGGATTGCTGCTTGGGAACGGCGCGTTCGCTGGGAAGAAAAAAAGGCAAACGACCTCACTGCAGGATATTGCTTCCTTCCTCCTGACATTTATGAACTATGCATTTTGCATCTCTGGTGCCGTGCTCCATAAAGCAACATCTGTCGCAGCCGGCAGCCCTCCCAGCGCGCTCCCGCTGGAGCCGGCCGGGCCGGGCTGCGCGGGAGCTTCCCGTCGGAGTGCGCCGCTCCATGGAAAGCCCTTCCCTAAGGACCAGCATCAGCTCGCCCAGGCCCTTCGTCTATTCCCAGCTTCTCCGGTGATCTTGGACAACTCGGCACTTTCCTTGCTCCCCATCTTCCTCCGCGTCAGCCATCCTGACGTCCATCCAGACACATCCCAAGAGCTGCGACTCCCTGTGATTCCCAGCAGCAGAGCGGGGACCATCTCGGGATCGCGTACGGGCAGGCGAGGTCGGGAGCCTAAAACCATCCCCATTCCCGGCTGGCTTCGCGGCTGCTGCCAGGGAAGGCTGGGAATGAGCCCGGCACAGCCGCATCCGGCCTGGCCATGAAGTGGGAACCTCCTTGGAGCCTTAAGGAATGGGAACTTGCGTCGTCCTGTGGGAAGGAGCCAGCGCTGCTGGGGCAAGGAACCATTCCCAGAGTGTTTTATCCTATTAGCAGCTTCTTGCTCCGAGGGAGATGGTGCTTTGCAGGCAAAGAAAGCGGCTTCTGCACCACAAAGCATTTGCTGCTGCCCTCGCTCCCAGCCCAGCCGAGATGTTGGAAAGCTGTGGCTGTCTCCAAATGGAAGAAAAAGCCTCAGAAGAAAGACAGAAGAAAGATAATTCTGCTTATATAACATGTTATCTGTCTGTCTTTTCTCGTGGGTTTTATTACTAAGGGATATTTGCATGAAAACAGGATCTTTGTTGCTTAGGAATTTCAGCTACCGCCGCTCACGCGTGTCCCCATTCTGCTGCGGCCGGGTGACAACTCAGTGTCACACACTCAGCCCGGTCACCGCTACTTACACCCCTTGCGCCGGGACGGCTTCTGCCTCCACGGGGGAAAATAACCCTGCTCCTAAAAGGGAAAACCAAAGGAATCCAGAGCTGCTTCCTTCCCTTTGCACTTTTGGACCTTTGCAAGGTTTCCTGCTGTGCTGCCGCATCTGGATCTCGGCGTTACCAACCCCAGTACCAAGCAGGCTGAGGAGGAGGAGGGCGAGCGGCAAAACGCGCTCGCGAGAAGCCCTGGATGGATAAATCCCATGGGATGGGAGCAAAGCAGGGCCGGCCCCACGCAACTTTAGATGAGAAATTCCCTGGCCCGAAGCTGCTGCGTGTCCTCCGCATCGCCCGGGGCTTCGTGCCCGCTTGGCACCACGTACAGGAGCAATCAGGGTCCTGGCCGGGCTCCCCGTGTTGCAGCAGGCTGAGAACCGAGCAGCTCAGTGCAGCCCCAGCGGGGACGGCGGCCGCGCTCCTCAAATTCGCTTTACATTTCCTACGCAAACATGATAAAGGCGATATAAAGACTTCCCAGAACAGTCGCATTTTAATAAAAATTATAGAGGGGCAGAGATATGATGTGGCAACTGAAATTGAAACCCAGCTATTTCTTCCATCTTTATCATCCGCAAAAGCGTAATATTTTGACATATAGACAGAACTGCAGCATTGCGAGTTTTTTAAATGTATTTTATCTTATTCCTGCATGATATTAGGCAAGCTCTGCTCCGTTTTCTAATTTCATTAACTGGCACCAAGAATAAACCCCTTTATTTCCCCCCGAATCCGCCCACTCGCCGCTTTCTCTCCCGTTTTGCAGGAACGCGCGTGTGAGCGCGGTCGCCGGTGCAAACCATGGAGGAAGGTGCAAGGCCGGGAAGGAGGGGACACCTGAGGTGACCAGGGGGGGTTTGCATCAGAGGTGCAGGAAAAGCGCCCGGGGTTTTTATTTTTAAGCTTAAAAACACCGGATCGGCCCGCGCGGCCTTCGGATGCCGCGCACGGCCGCGGCGCGGGGCCGCGATCGATAAAACAAGGCTTTTCCAGCAGAGCGCGCCGGGAAAACAGGCGGTTTGGAGGCAGGGGGGGATTTTTCCAAGCGGGGAACAGCAGCTGGGGTCGCGCATCCCGAGTGGGCAGCGTCGCCTCCGGCACCACCGCGCTCCCGCATTGCTCCCGAGGGAAAAACTGCTCTCCAAGCAGAAGCCGGAGGGGCTGGGGTACATCAGGTCGCTGTTCCCGCCTGGAGCTGCCTCCAGCGCTCCGGAATCCGCTGCATCATCTCCAGCCTCCCCCTGCTGCGGCTGGGACCTCGGGGAGGTGAGAGACGCTTAGGGCAGCAAATCCACTCCCCGGTTGTAGCCACGTTAATTCCTATTAAATAGGAATTGTGCACTAATGAGCATGTTCATTTTATGTATCCCCTGCTTTCTGCTTCTCCCCCTCCTCTTTTTTTTTTTAAATAAATATTTAAGCATCCTTCAAGCTGCATTAGAGGGGGAAGGAGCAGCAGCCGTTTCTCCCCTCTTTGACGGGAAATCTCACTTTTCCCTGTTTAACCAGTCACTGAGGAGCCCATCCACCTTCCTCATATTCTTTCGGAATACAGGAGCTCTATGGAGATGCCATTCCTGGGATTTAAATTTTCTTTCCTTCTCTCTCTGCTGTTTGCATTAACCCTTTGCAAGCCAGACCCAACTGAAATGCCAGGGAAGGAGACACCGAAGGCAGCTGAAAGCAGAAGGCACCTACGGAGAGTTTAATCGTGGCAACAGGGAAAAGAAAGGGGGAAAAAAATAAATAAGGTGCATGCATGAGTGCTGCACAGAGCAAAGCCCTGGGAAATGTGAATAAGAACCGGGGCAGCTTGAAAAGAGCTGCTAAAAGCCCGAGATCAGCAAAGCCCTGAGGCCACCGGCTGGGCCGCGGGGCCTCCTCCGCTGAGGAAAGTTCCGCACCCGGGAAGCGCCCTGCGGTTTCCCTGGAAAGCAGCAAAATGCCAGGGAGAGCGCGGAATTGACCCGTTTTCCTGAGCCCCGGCACCTGAATGCAGTTTCAGGTCCGGATCTTTGCATCGCTTTGATGGGTCTGGGCCTTTTGCACCGCTTTTCCTTCTCATATTTAAGAGAAGTATTATTACACTTAATGTAAGTTATTGGTTTCTTTCAGCTTATGCTAATGAGCTCCCATTCATTCAGCTCCTGCGGGGGCTTTTACCAAAATGAGAATTACAATAGCAAAATAAAAAGCAGCTAATGGGGTAGGACAAATGGCCCAGAAAGCACCAAGGAGCAGACAGAAACCCTCATTGTCCACAGTCCTACCCGTCTGTCTGTCCATCCATCCACCCATCCATCCATCCATCCATCCGTCCATCCATCCATCCACAAACGGGAGCGATCCCAGCCAGCTGCTCCTGGGATATTTTGGGATGCCCTATAAGCATTGCACAGCTCCCAAAGCCCCAGTGATTCCTGCATCCTGCCAGGACCATTTCCATGGATGGCAAGCCGGAATTAAGGAGTATCATGACCCTGTAGCATGTGTATTTACAGGTCGGTATTTAAATCCTCACGTTTTTATTAAGGCCCCGGGAAGCCGCAGCCGCCTGTGCCGGGGCTGCGCATCAGGGCTTGGCACCAAGTTGCATCCTAACCGGAGACAGAGAAATTAAGGAAAAAAAAAAAAAACAAAAAAAGGAAAAAGAAAATAAATAAAGCAAACCGCGGCGGCTGTAATCCCCGCCACAGTGGGCTCGCTGGGTAATGAAGCCGCCTCGCGCTGCCATTACGCGGCTTTTGTTTACCTAACAGCTTGACGAGGCACAGTTATGCAAATTGGAGCCCGGCTGCTTTTTGCTGTTCATTAATTAGCATCTCGTTGCTGCTGCCAGGCACTGCTCTCCTTTGAGCAACAGTTCAGCTCCTCCTCCCGCGCGATCCGATTCCGGGCAAGGATGGGGAGATGGGAGCGGGGACACGATGCTGCGCCCTGTTCCTTGGGCATCTCTGGAGCCCAAATGGCACCAAAAGCGGCATCTGAGCACCCCGAAAGGGCAACTCCAGTGCTCGAAAGCAGCGTCTGAGCACCCCAAACGGGCGCCTCGCCTTGCACACGTGCGGACGAGCGCGGCTGAGCGGGACGCGGAGCCTCCCCGCGCTCGCGGGGCGGCCTCCCCCGTTTCCGCGTGCGCCCGCGCAAACCGGGCCTAAACGCCGCAATTTTCCAAGCGTTTTCACCCAAATTGCCGGCAATCTCCCAAAGGCCCTGTCGCCGAGCGGCAAGCGGAGGCTGCGGAGCGACGAGCCATGGCCAGGCTGACCCGCTGCATCCATCCGGACCTTGTCCTGCTCCTGCTATCCCGGGAAAAAAGGGGAGCGTGTTTTGGCCATGCACTGCCTGCAAAGGGTGGGTTTTCCTGCATTAACAGGGATGCCGGAATAGAGGGATCCCAGCGCACGGCTCCCGGAGCGCTTCCCAGCGCCGCTCTCCTATTAGATATTTATGTGTGTTTATCACAGCTGGCTGTGGTTGCCGAAACCAGCCACACAGCAATAAAAAGGAATGCATTAATAATTATATAACATAACATGTTAATTAATCCCAGTGCTGGCTAGAGAAAAGTCTTTTGTCTCTCCCGCTCTGATGAGGCCATTGTTTCGCCAGCGACTGGAAGAGTCAACAAGTGTCAAGTGCGGTGGTTAATTCCCAGGCCGATAACATTTACTAAAATTGCTAATGAATCTAATAATTAAACACATAAATATAAGTTACCTTAGGTGTTAAATCTCATTATTGGGCCCGTGAAAATCAATTTTTTTGTGCATATGCATAATAGCGTATGGGCAAAGTTAATTAGAAACGTCCAGATCAATATTTGAATAATTTGTAACCAGTGGAATCCCCATCGAAAGCGCAGGCCCGGGCAGCGGGAATAAGTTATACTCGGGAAATTAATGCTTTCCCCAATGGAGTTTATCCTAGTAAATTAATAATACTCCAGCAAATCTGCAAAATAAATGACAAACCTGTTTGCCTGAACATTGCCCTGGGGGAAATCATTAATATCCTCCGCCAGGCGCGGAGCGGGTCAGACGCTTTGCAGGGCTCCCTGCACGCGGAGGGATGCGGGAGCCGCTCGCACCTTTGCGCTCCCTCGATTATCCATCTCGTCTGACGGGAGATAAAACAGATGTAAGGCGGCGCGGGACGCAGGCGCATCCTAAATCATCCTGTCTGGACGTGACCGCTCGGAGCGGGAGCGCGGCCGCGCCGGCTCAGTGCACATGAGTGATCCCATTGCTCTCCGGCGCGCGCCCGGCCCGGGCGGACGCGATGCGGGGAGAGTTACTCGCTCATGGGTGAAAACATCACGGGCGAATCTCCGCTCGGCATCGCGCTGGGATAAATCCACGGAAGGGTGACTCGAATGAGATCAATTGCCCAAATTCCGCTTTTCCCTTGCTCCAGATGAGAGTCTGGGCAATATTTCTGAAGTCATAAGGGATATCCCTGATTTTCGCTGCTGACAGGCAAAAAAAAACACCCGGCTTCCCATTTTGTGCACTACCTTCCCCAAAAGGAGCATTTTGGTGAAAAAATGAGGGGGGAAAATGGGAAAATGGGATGCTCGGAGCTCTGGGACACTGGGGGAAACTTTGGCTCACCCCTTTGGGACGGATCCGGACACTGCCGATGAACAGGGACATGACAGGAGCGCGGGAGCCGCTGGGCCCCGGAGGCTGCAAACAGCAGTTTATTGAGCTGCTGGATTCTCTAGCAATTAATTCTCCATTTATTAAGACATCTATTTATCATTTATTTATCCTTGGCTTGCTATTTATTACCATAACCTTAATAAAGCGTGACGAGGCCTTAGCAGAATTGCAGCCCGGTGGAGAGGATCCGCAGCCCCTCGTGCTTCTTGGACCCCACGTCCCTTCTCCCTCTCTCCCTACTCCAGCTCCTCTGTCTCTATCTGTTTCCGTCTCGCTCTCCCGAGATAACACCATCTTTCAATCCGCCCTGACACATGCGTTTCCTAAGGGCAATTTAAGCCGGGAATGATTCCCCGATTGCTCACTTTTCCTCCCCGTCTTTTATTCTGCAGCATATTTTTTTTTTAATGAAGGATCATAAAATGTTTAGCAATAATTGCATGATGGGGGTGTTTTCTTGCTGCTCGCTCCCCCTCGGAACGGCAGATCCTCGGCATTTCAGCGGGAAGGCTCCGGAGCAGCTCCCAGCCGCTCCGGCACACTGACCCCGCGGCTCGCCGAGGCCGGGCGAGCAGCAATCCCACTCGAGCATTGCTATTTAGCTGTAAATTTATATGTATTAGACTAGATTATATAGTGCAAGTGCAAATAAATCCCATGTATTACCCAATAGCCACTTGATTTAGTCCTTGGCAGCAAGCAGGCGCGTTTTGCAGCAACGCCTACCCGGAGAGGCAGGAATTATGAACAAGTCTGTGGTTTCTCTTTCTCCCTCTGTATTTTTTTTCTTCTTCTTTTTTGCCTTTTACAGGCCATTCTGATACCATTATCTCCTAATAAACATCCTCTCTGCCACAGCCATCATATAACTAATTATGGCCTCTGCAGCGCACGAATTATGTGGCTAAGTTTCATGTAACTATGAAGATATTTATGGCAGTCCATACTGTTTCTTAGGAAAATATTGATTTGTTAATAACTGAATGACTATATAGCCATTAAATCAGGCCGATCTGTCATACGCTCCTGGCATTAATGAAAGCACAGGTTTACTTTCAACGTTTTTATTTTATATCTGTTTTATTTATTTGTGGGCAGCATGGAAGGTGCCTATGAGAGCTGCAAGCTTCTCGGATGCCAAAATAAGCCTCCCCTTTGGTCCTGTCTGATTTTTAAGGCAGCGGGATGGACTCTGTCCCCTGGCTCGGGCAGGATAAGGCTGCGGAGGCAGCATTCCCTGCATTCCCGATCCGGCTCCGTGGCTCCGGATCGGCCCCTGCCGAGGCTTCCTGCAGGAGATCAGCACCCGGGGACCTTCAAACTGCTGAAATGAGATTTTACGCATCCCTCTCGGCCTCAGATAAAAGTGCAGGCAGAAAGGAGGGGATTTTTTTTAAGATATGCAACTTTCTGCTTTTATTGACTGCTTGCTTTTTGCTTTATATCCTCTCCGTTTGCCTCCAGGGAGAAAAACGCGTGTCTGCCGCAGGAGTTTTCTGCTGTCACTAGGAATGGGAAGCAGTAGCAGTCAGATTGGGAGGGTCAGATTTCCCTGGAGCGGCTGCATCGGAGCCGGAGCAGCTCCTCTCCGGTGGTGCTTCCCAACCCCAGCGCAGCACCAACATCAGCAACAAGCAAAGTTTTCCAAACATGCATTTGGTTGGGAATTAATGGGATGATTTCCACCCCCCACCACACTAATTGCAAGAAAAAAAAAAGATTATTAAATACAGATTCTCTTGGCTTTGACAACTAGGTAGTAAATACGCATCTAGCACATGGCCCCTAATTCCCAATAAATACATTTCTTCCAATGAGCAGCTGGTTTTAATTTAACAAACAAATAGCTGTCCTGTAAAATTTGACTAAACCAAATGTTTGGAAGCGGGAATGGAAAATAGTGGGCACTGCCTTGGGAGATGCTCCCATTCCTGTGCTTCCAGCTCCACCATTCCCCGTGCAAGGATATCGCCACGAAATCCATAGCACGCCTCATCCTCGCTCGGGACGCCAAGGAGCAGGGCTGTAAGGCAGCAAAAAAAGGAAAGCAAATGAGACACAGATTCTCTCCCAAATTTAACATTCCTGGCAGGAAGAGGCAACCCTCTTTTCAAAGCCCTGGAGCAAAGGGAGAGCCAAGGGAGCAGAGCGCAGATGCAGGGGCTGCAAAGTGGGATGGCTCCGTGGCAGGGAATCTGGCCAGGGCTCCTGCCCCAAGGCAGTGGAAAGGGGACAGCGTGGCTCTGCCTGCATCCCAATCCCTGCCTGGATGGCTGGGAGCCTCCTGCAGACTCCTGGCATCCTTAGCATCCCCGGGAAGCAAACTGCACATCTGCTGCAAAGCTGCGCAGGAGCGGAGCGGGAAATCCCGACCCTTTGCAGACAGAGCATAAAAGCCACTTCCAGGCCTCGGAAAACTCATGTTTGGTGCAAAAGGTTTAGGGGGTGATAAACTGCACATCTGCTGCAAAGCTGCGCGGGAGCGGAGCGGGAAACCCCGGCCCTTTGCAGACAGAGCTAAAAGCCACTTCCAGGCCTCAGAAAACTCATGTTTGGTGCAATAGGTTTAAGGGGTGATATTTTTTTGGGGGGGAAATATAAAATTATTCCCTTTCCTGCCGTTAGATGGAGATCATAGAATCATAGAATCATAGAATGCTTAGGGTTGGAAGGGACCTCTAGGGATCATCCAGTCCAACCCCTGCACACGCAGGGTCACCTAGAGCACGTGGCACAGGGCTGCGTCCAAGCGGGTTTGAAGATCTCCAGAGAAGGAGACTCCACAACCTCTCTGGGCAGCCTGTTCCAG
>NW_010576880.1:97243-110297 GCF_000705375.1 Tinamus guttatus | reverse complement strand
CAGGGCGGCCTCCGGCCCCGCGCTGCCTGGCCGCCCCGGCCACCTTCCACTAGTGCTCCTGCTCGCCTTCGCACCCCGGGGGAGGAAGAGGAGGCAGTGCAGCGCCCCACGCTTGAGTTAACCTCCTCCACGTCCGCTCCAACCGTGCGCTCTCCTGAAGGGAAGGGACAGCCATAATCTGGGCACTGCAATAATGACAGCTACAACATAGAAATATCCTTAATATAATTAGGTGCAGGGCCCCCGCCCTCCCAACCACACACATACAAACTAGCAGGGGGAGCCCCTTTCCATTCTAGGCGAGGAGCGTCCCGAGTGGGTTAATTCTAGGTGGAGGGTTACTCTACGAGCCGTACTGCAGCGGGGCAGGGAGGAGGGGGCTTCCTTGCAGGGAAGGGCTGGTCCGGGCAAACCATCCGCGTTCCTGGCCGTGGGCTCAGTAGTCTGCCGTGTACTCGGTGCCGTGCAGCCCCCGGCACAGCAGCGTGAACTCCTTCACCATCTCCTTCACTCGCCGCTTGTTCACACGCTCTCTGCTAACACAAACACAGGGACAACGTGAGACGGGCGGGAGGGACAGGGACAGGGCGGGTTATTGCCACCGCGCGGGCAGGAGGGACGCGCACACCTGAGGATCTGCTGGCTGAAAGTCTCCTTCTGCTCGGGGTTGACGCGGGCCGAGGGGAAGCCGTCCTGCTGCATGGCCTCCTTGATCCAGACGCTCAGGTGGCTGAAGCAGTGCTTGTTCAAGGCAAAGAGGATTTCCGCAAAGTGATCCATGAGGCTGCGGGAGGCCTGGCCGCCAATGCCCTGTGAAGGAGCACACGGACCCTGCAGAGCTCAGAGCTGCCCAGGGGCCTGTCCAGGAGCCCACGGTCCCCTTGTCACTTTACCTCCAGCACAGCTTGCAGCAGCACCTTGCCGTTTTCATGCACAACTTGTCCCACCGGGGCGATCTCTCCACAGCGGGGCAGCAGCTCCGTCTGCAACATACAGTCCTGGACAGTCAGAGCTAAAGCAGGTCCCGGGCAGCAGCTCCCTCCCCTGACCTGTGTCTGGGGAAGCCTCAGGGTCTCCCTCTTGCCCTCCCCACTCCCAGCTTCTGGCTTCTTCCGGAAAGATCGGGGCTGGACAGGGAAGGAAAGGGACAGGCTTTGGGAAGGAGGCTCTCATGCTGGCAGCACATCCCTTTTGTCACACAATGAGGGGATGAACAAAAATGCCTAAGGCAGCCACGATACTCACGAAAAAGCCACAGGATGATTTCACTGTCGGGGCCTCAGGGAACTTGAGAGAAAGGACACCTGTGGGCAGGAGGCATCCAGGTTAGCAGCCAGAACCCCCCTGCACCTCTCCCAGGCAGCTGGGTGGCACCCCAGGCCCCCGGCCAGGCTGCTCCCAGGTGTGCAGGAGCAGCAGGCTGGTTTCTGAGCAGGGGCTTGCGGCACGTGTCCGCACGGGGAATGCGTGTGGCCGCGCTCAAGGTACTCACCGCACTGAAACACGGCCTTGACATCCAGGTTGCTACACAGGAAGAGGTCCGGCTTCCTCTTCAGAGCCTGCAAGGCACACAGAGGGACGGGATAAGCACAGTGCCACCGTGGCGGCCAGACAGACTCCCAGGAACCTGGTGCCCAGACAGCCTCTGCCCGGACACACACTTACCTGGGCACGCTCATGATACGCAGATTTACACTGCACAGAAGGAAACCATCACTTTTACCCTCAAAAAAATCCCAGTCAACCATCTAGGCAGTTCACTACAGTCGGGGAACTCCGACCGCAAGAACTGAGGATCGATGCCAAGGAGAGGTGCACACAGATGCCTTGGACAGACACAGGACAGAGGCTGCCTGTCCCAGCAGAGCGGGACGGGCAGAGGCAGCGCCCCTGGGACAGGGGCAGCCGTGCAGGGCCCACACGTGTTTCCTTCTTCTCCTCTCAGGGGCTCTGGGGTCACAGCACTAAGCCCAGGCACTAGCCCAGTGTTCAGTCCCCAGCTTGGACCAGCAGCAGACGCTGTATTGGCTCCACGACAGAGAAGGCAATGAGATGCCAGGGTTGCTTGGCACATCCCGAGCAAGGAGGAAGCAGGAGCTCAGGAAAGCTCTGCCTCTCCTGTGCCCAGGGACCCCCGCAGACACTGTGGGGTTCAGCCCTTTGCTGAACCTGCAGCGGTTCTCCTGCACCATGCTCAAGCCTGGGGGAAGGCAGGGGCGAGACAGAAGAGCTTCTACCTGTATTTGCCCCATCCACAGGAAGGGTTTCTGCCCTGCTACAGGTAGTCCCATTGCACAAGACCAGGATGACACCAGGCTCACAGTGCAGGGCCAGCACCGGGGACAGCAGCCCCAGCTCTTCTGAGATGACAGACCCGCAGCAGGGTGGCCCTGCTCTGTTTCTGGAGGGCTCAGAGCCCAAGCTGGGAGCCTGGCTCCTTTCCACGCTGCAGCCTTGTGCTGAGCTGTGTGCAGAGGCACTGCACAACCCTGCACCCTCCGAGCCTGCTTCCCAGCACGGCAGCAAGGACGGCTTTGAGCCGGCAGCGCTCGGGAGACAGGGCCGTCCGCCCCAGCCAGGGCCTCCCTGGGGAGCAAAACGCAGTTCATTCCCTCCCCGCCTTCTCCCCTAGGGACCCTCTACGTCTGGTCAGTGCTGGGCACATAGGCTGGGTATGAGAAAACCAAGCAGCAGGTTTCAGGGTTACCCAGCTCCCTTTCTGGCCCTTTGCATTACGCACTGCTGCAGAGGACCTGGATTTGGGACTCCAAAGGCATCCCTGGAACAGCCTCAGGAATCAGCTTCGAGGCCAGATAAAAAGGTGGCTTCACTAGCGTGATGAGGACCAGATTATACTTGTGTGTGTATATACAGACTGTATGCATCGTGCTAGGGCCAAGGTCTCACGGACAGCAGCTGCACCACGGTTTGGAAACACGTCCACTCATCAGAGCCGCTGCACAGAGCGGCCCCGAGGGACACGCTGCAAGATGCTTCTTAGGTGCTTAGCTCGAGGCTCTCCCCTCAGCCCACCTTGGTCCCCAGCCCTGCTGTGGTTTCCCAGTAGGGTGAGTAGGAGCCCTCCACGCCAAGCAGCACATTGCTGGTGAGGGCAGTTAACCCTCGGTGGTAACATCCAGCCATAGGTTCCTGTGCTCTGCCAGTCCAGTTTTAACTCACGTTAAACTGCAAAACTGTTCCGCTGGCACAAGAGTCTTCCAACAACTTCAGGTAACAAAAGCCACCTACCTGCATGGTGCTTCTCCTAGCCAAACAGAGCAGCAGTAGCCAGAGACCCCAAGCTCTCCTGCAGGCTCACGGCAGCACCTGCTTCTCACACTGTCAATGCCATGGGGAAAGCGTGGCTGGATACTGGGAGTGCTGCTTCCCATGGGACACCTCCACCCAGGGAGCACATGGGCAGCCCAGGAACACCACAGTGCACCCCTGAACCAGGTCAAAAGGGAAGCAAGGTGGAGGACCTGCAGTGGGCTGAGCACCCTGCTGAGCTCCTGGCTAGGCCATCACAAAAGGCATCACATCACGTGCCCGGCAAGGCCCTACTTGCAGTCATCCTTTGGGCTCCTGGTCAGGCCGGGGGACATCACCACAGAGCCCTGGAGATCTGTGCTGGAGTAGAGGGCACCACCAGGCTGGAGGGATGTGTCTGCAGCCCCCCGGCGAGGACATGGGCTGCAGAGTGGCTCCTGCAGCAACACCCAGCAGCCCAACTCCCAGAGCCTGCAGCACTTCCCGGATCTAGTGAATCCTGCTGGAGGCAAAGGCACTCTCCTGGGCAAAGAACCAGCCTGCCAGGGAGCTTTTGACCTCAGGGTGCTTCCAACAGCAAAGCCGGGGCCCATGGAGAAGGGGGAGAGCTTAGCTAAGGAGCTAGCAGGACGGACAGGTCTTGATTTGGAGGCTGTGCAGGAAGAGTTAACAGGCAAAATGGGAGGCGGGAGAAGGTCAGGCTCTGGTCTGCACCCCTGGGAACCCAATACAGAGCAACCAGACTGTAGCTTTGAAAACACATGCGTGAAACCTGCAAGGAGGGAACAGGTCAGAGGGTGTTGGAGAAATCTCCAACATCAGAACCCACTGCCATGTTGCCCGGGTGCAGACCCTGGGTAAACAGCAGCCCCCGCTGCTTTGCATGGGCACTGCAGGTGCAGGGAGAGCTGTGACCAGGGCAGCCCTCGGGGTGAGACCCTCACGGCGGGCAGGGATGCACTGACGCTCTGGCCTTCTGACAAAGCATGCAAGTACCGTCAGCGCAGGCTCATGGCTAATGCTTACTGTGTGATTGAAGTCTAAAAGCCTGAGTAATAAAAATAACTGCAGGGACTCTAGCTTTTGTATTTGGCTTAAGTCAGCATGGTCCCACAGCTGCCAGCCATCACCAAGACCGGATTATGAACGAGCACGCTGGCTGACTGCACCTTCAGAGTTACCAGCGCAGGGAGTCAGTGCCCCAAAAAGGCACCTCTGATGCCTCCTCCTGCCTAGACCTCTCCTAGTCCACTGCTACCTAGGGGGCTGGCTGGTCTCCAAAGCGGCACGGCAGAAAGATGCGGCTGACGAATTTCCAGGAACAAGACTGGCAACGTGATCAGCAGCACTTACCGGCACCTCACGGCCTGCTAACCATGCCCAAATAAATATGTCATAAAGCCAGCTGAAATCTTAAGCTGCACAGACAGCTCCCTACATGCTTGTCACAAAGGGTTAATGCGCAGGTATTAAGAGGTGGGAGCAAGCAGGAGCCAGAGGGCATGCCTCCTCATTCCACAGGATTGGCAAGAAGAACAACTGGCCATAATTCTAGTATCAACATCTTTAAGTCACAAAAGCCACGGAATGAGCCAAGGACTAGGAGGAAGGGGCTCCAGAAACACCTTTCAAAAAGCTGAGTTATCAGAAAGTACTGAGAGGATCTGGTGACAGAGGACGACGACGAAAACAGTGCCTGGAAGGAGAAACCAGGCAAACTTGAGCCAGGGAAAGGCGATACATTTCCACAAGTGTGATTAACCACAAGAACGGACTGCCAAGGAAGTAAAATATCCGCCTTGACACACTCACGTCCAAACCTTTTCATGTTCCCATATAAGCATCAGCCAAGCAAGGGACTGGCTACTCCACAGGCAGAACATGTTTAGATATATATACATATATATATATAACAGCTTCCACCATTTAAAATAAAAAGATAAAATAGACCAAAAATTCCCTCCAACTTTAATCGTGTGTATCTACAAGCAGGATCAGGAAGCGGATGAGCCATGAGGTGGAAGCCTCGTATCTGTTCAGGCAGCAGCACCTGGACACAGCCTTCCCTCCAGAGGATTCGGATGGGGGCAGAAGGGCTGTCGGGGCAGTCTGGCACGCCACAAACACGGATGCAGCCACAGGATGGCTCAGCACCCGCCTGCCAAAAAGCGCCCTCCCTCTTGCCCGGCAAGGCCAGCGTGGAGTGGAGTTTCCCAGCAGATGGGATGGGTAGTGTTTGCTCTCACAGCATGATGAATGCACATGCAGCACAGCTGCACTTCTCTCTCCAAAACAGCACAAATACGCTGTGCCCAGACATGGAGAAGGATCTCAAGCTGCAAGGCAACTCAGTGTCTTCCAAAGAAACAGCAGACAGGTTTGGAAGACTGTCAGGGGGCTGCCTAATCCCTTGCCCACCTCATGGCAGGATTAGCTCTACCTTCCTTCTAAGGAGTTTGTTGAGGATCAGTTCCAGCCCTTCAAGTGACAGCAGCTCCCCACGTGATCTTTCAGTGCTCCTCTGTGCTATTAAAAAGATTTACTACTGCCTAACCTCAACTCTTCTCTGCGATTTCATCCTGTTACCTTTTTTCCCAGCCACAGTGAATAAAAGAAGTTTTACCCACACCTGTAGTATATTACCTTTTATACACCTGAAGACTCATGCAACTCCTCAGGCTTCGATCAGTCTTTCCTCCCTGTCATGTTTACAAGCTGCTGATCATTCTTGATGCTTTTCTCTGTGCTCTCTGGTCCATAGCTACAAAAATGTCGTGCGCCAAACTGGGCATGGTGCTCCAGCTGAGGTCTCGCCAACGCTGAGCAGCAAGGAAGGATACCTTCATGAACCTCACATACATCTCCCATTTACTGATCCTCATATCTTTGAAAACCTTGTAAAAAAGTTACAACTTTCAAAACTGGCATCAAGAAAATCTAAAATGCTTTCTAATAGTGTCATAATCATTTCAGACCTTTTAGCAGGAAAGGAAGGGAATAAAGCTGCAGTGTTAGTTTTGGGACAAGCCTGGTCTCAGCAGGATCTGGGCTTCAAAGGAGCATGTATGGACACTACCTTAAAGGCAAGGTGTGGTTCCCTCACCCTGCTCCACACCAGCTCCATACAGCAAAGCCTGCACAGGGGCCAAGCAGCCATCAGAGGGGGCCAGCAGTTCAGCTCCAGGACAAGCCAGACACCCACGGAGAAGTTGGGCTGGGCAGGGTGGCTGGAAGGCAGGACAACCCACAGCTCTTGCACCTGCTTGGACGGGTTGTCAGCTGTGTGACTGAACAGCCACCATGACAGAGACTGTGTCCAACGATCAGGAATATCTAGTTTATAAAGGACAGGCATGTTTCAGAGACATGCTCGCAGTGCTGAGCCTCTCTGGGTCACACCAAAGTCCATCTACTCCAGGGCCCTGTCTTGGGAGAGTGGCCAAAAGCAGATGCCCAGGAAGGGTTAAACAAGGCAAGGGGACAGACACTCTGAAGAGCTTCTCCCAGCTTCCAGCATCCTGAACCAGGGAGGGCGGGTGATGAGGCCCCCTCAGTGGATTTTTCTTCCATGAGCTCTTCCTGCCTTGTGCAATTAGAAATCTTGTCATTAGCGATATTGAGCAGCAAGTGACTTAGCTAGGCCCCTTCTCACTGCCAGCAGCTCCAGAGCATTTTCCATTGCTAGAAGGACAGCTCTTCCCTCGGGGCAGGGGCCAGGTAACGTGCCTCACACGGTGGGACCGAATGCATCAAGGGCTGCATTCAGGGCTTCTCCCTCTGCTTCTGGAGCGGACCCGAGCGCAGGCTGGCGTGCTGCTCCTCTCAACAGGTGTATATACACACACAGCATAGTACAGGCCCTTCCTGGCAGTGCCCGCGGCGCCGTGCCAGCCCCGCTCCTCCGCCCACCCGTCCCCGCGGCACCATCCCCGCCACCTCCAGCAAAACAAACGGGATTTCTGCGCTACAAGGGCTGCTGCGCCCGCCTGGCAAAGTGCCTCTGGCGGCGGGAGGTTGTGGGAGGACAAGGTGGAGCACAGGAGGCACCGCAGCACGAAGGGGAGAGCCTCAGCAGAGCTGCGGACACAAGGGGCTCTTTCCATCCCACTTGCTTCTCCTGAAGAGGGGCAGGCAAGGAAGCCCTCCGCACACCAGCTTCCTGCAGCTGCGTGGCCAAGCTGGTGCCACGGGATTGCTCCAGGCTGCAAACACAGGAGCTACTGTCACCTCCTCGGAGCCACCCTCCCGGAGCTGCAGGGACATCAGGCAGCACAGTGCAGAGGGAGGCAGGGCTGCAGGGGCACCAGGCACGAGAGCCCCGCGGCTCCCAGGGCCCCGCAGGCCCCGGTGCCACTGCAGGCACGTGGCTCCCTCCCACAGACATAGAATCATAGAATGCTTAAGGTTGGAAGGGACCTCTAGAGGTCATCTAGTCCAACCCCCCTGCATACGCAGGGACACCTAGAGCACGTGGCACAGGACTGTGTCCAAGCGGGTTTGGAAGATCTCCAGAGAAGGAGACTCCACAACCTCTCTGGGCAGCCTGTTCCAGTGCTCTGTCACCCTCACTGTTAAAAAAAATTTCCTTAAGTTCCTGTGGAACTTTTGGTGCTTCAATTTGTGGCCATTACCTCTAGTTCTGTTGGTGGCCACCAGTGAAAAGAGGCCAGCACCATCCTCCTCACTTCCTCCCTTGAGGTACTTATAGACACTGATGGAGAGGGCTGGACGGGCAGCACGGCACCGCGCTCGGGCAGGCGCTGCCACCAGGACCGTGCGCTCCCTGCGCTCGCTCCCACCAGCCGCAGGGCCCGGGCACGCGCCTGCCCCTGCCCTGCAGGAGCCATCGCAGGGCGCTGGTACAAGAGTCCGAAAATGACCCGTTAATGCTCTAATTTTTGGTCACCCAAGTGCCGCAGCAGCCCAAAGTGCCCCCACACTGGCTTCTGCTGCGCCCCCGATGCCAGGTGAGAGGCTGGGGGTGGCAGAGAAGGGCACTGCCCTGGGGATGGTGCAAACCCAGAACTAAAGGAGAATGTTTTGTTTTCAACTTCCACGGAAACAGATGGAGAAACTCGATATTCAACTAAAAGGAAAAAAAAAACGTTGTCAACAGAAAGCTAAAAATAGGTTTAAATTGAATTAAAAAGAGAAAGAGAGAGAACAGAAAGTGAATGAATAAGAAACTAAAACACACCTGTGCCAGGAGTTGCATAAATGAATCAACAATATCAGGATGATCCCTGGGCCCTAAAATATAATAAAGATGTAACTTAAGAGAAAAATCATACAAACAGCAACTCAACATCATATAGTTATGTGATACAGAAAGAATTTACAAGTGAAAACAGGAGTGTAGGGGAGGAGGGGTGTGTGGGGAAAGGGATGGGCAACATGAGCAGCTTGAAGCAAGTTAAAGAAACAAAACATACAAAAAATCATGAAACTTGGAGAACCCAAGAACAGAAAGAAACTGTAAAGGAACAGATCTGAAGCCCCAGGATCTCCAGCCAGCACCTGGGTGCTGCACAGCCAAGGAGATCTTCGTGTCCTTGGGGAGGAAGAGGAGGAGGAGAAGGGGCTAGCTGGGCACCATCTCCACCAGGGGAATTAGAGCTTTTGCACTGTGGGCACTGAGCGGGTGTCTTCAGAGCACCATGTGGTCCTGGAAGATAACTGCAAGTGAACGTCAACACCTCAGCAAACGCTCGACAGGCCCTGCGGGGCTCAGGCGTGCACATGCTCGTCACCAGCCTCAGCTGCTCAGGAGCCCCTTGCACTGCTGCCCTCCCCGCCTTCCCAGATGTTCTGCAAGCCCCTCAGTCCAGGGCCCACACAAAGGCCTTTCCCAAGCATCCTTCCGGGAGAGACCAGTTTAGTGCCCAGAGGTCTCCACGTCAGCACCACTCACCCTACCTTGGCATCCAGTTCGTTGCACAGATACATCATAGCCCCTGCAGGGTCGAGTGTCCCACCCTCTCCTGCTGCTTTTGTGCTCAGACAGCACAATCTGCCCTGCTCAGGCCTGACAGACCATAGAAGATGATCTCTGAGGTGGGGACAGAGTCCCAGCGAACTGGGAAGCCACCTGCCTGAGCAAAGCTCGTGTCCAAGCACTGGCACAACTTGGGCTCTGTCTCTCACCAACCAGCCCTGCCTTTTCTCTTGCAGACATGCCTGATGCTGTCCAGAGGCAGCTCTGCCTCCCCAGGCTCTGAGCCAAGAGGACTTTACTGTACATATACATCCACACACCCCGGACAGCAGTGGGGAATCTGATCTCGGGATAAGCCCAGCTCACTTGCCCATGATCCAAGTGACGCTTTAGCACAGAAGGATTTGCTCAGACTGAGGTGTCCCAAGGAAGCACAGGCCACCACAGACCTCCCCACCTATCTAGGGAACTCTAAGCCTTGTTCTGGGGGAAGGTGTCGTGTTATCCAGCACCAGGCTGTGAGCACAAAACAAGGTGACACACAAGAACAATTGAGGTGCTGAAGGAGTCTGCAGCTCCACTGTGCACTTGTTACAGGACAAGTCACCAGGAGGCTGAAGGGGGCTATGGCACGGAGGGCTTGTCCTAACCCCAGCTCTGTGGCAAGCGGGTAATGCAGCCAACAGGCCAAACACAGGAGCGTCCCTGCACGGAGATGCTGAGCACAGCAGTGGCTCTGAAAAGACAGTTCCTTCCCCAGGTGTCCAGACACATCTCTCTACTTATACAAGGGCTTGATTCCTGGCCACTACAAGCACTGCTGGCCCACTGAGACCAGCGTCTCTCACTGAACGCAGCCTCACTGCCAAGCTGGGACTGGAGCTCCTGCTCTTTTCATTGCAACACAGCCAGACACCCAGTACCAGTGCAGAACCAGGCTGTCCCTCGAGTTCAAAATGTTTCACTGGACCTGTAAGGAAGGTCCTTCTGCGGTCTTTTAAGGAAGGTACCCACCTTCCAGGGGTTGGTATAGATCCAAGAACAGATGTGGCCCTGTTAGCTTAGTTAGGAGTGAAAACAGCCATTCCTGGTAAGATGCCTCCAGACCTCAAGCATGCAACAGCCTGACAAGAGCCCCAGCATGAAGAAGAATCAATCGCACGTACCTTGCTGGAAAAGGGTCAGCGTGACTGAGGTAACGAGCAAGAAGAGGGCCTTGATGGGAGGGAAGTGGGCAGGCTCATGAGCAAAGATGTGAACCAGCTGCAAGAGACAGAGAAGGATTGAAGCTGCTGCTGTCCCTGCACACTCCCAGCCTTCCTGGGGAATGGCAGCCTGGCTGAGCAGCACAGAACGTCCTTCACCCATCACAGCCACAGCGGGCAGAAGCCAGGGACACATGCCTTAGTCCAGGGTGCAGTGACACACAACTTAACCCATAGCAGGAGGGCAGAGAAAACCAGGCTTGTCCCTACATGGAGGTCACTGCTCCAGCAGAGGCAAAGAGCACTGCCTGTGATGGTGACCAGCCCAGAGCAGTGAGATTACACCACTAAACGCAGGGGTTACCAAGGCTAGGCAGGAGCAAGAGGCAGGGGCAGGAAGCCCTTGAAGCAGAGAGACGCGCTGAGGCCAAGGCAAGGAGGGACACCAGGACCGTTCTCCAGTCCGGAGCCTGCCTCACATGCAGGATGTGCGTGGGATGCAGCCACGAGCAGGGCAGCCCGGGGGCCACCCCGCTGCAGTGCCAGCCTCACCTACACTGCTCCTTACCTGCCGCGTGAGGTCGATGGCAGAGGCCTGGGGGATGGTGCTGTACATCTGCCCCAGCATCTCACACAGCTGAGGCACCATGGGGGCAAAATCGTCCAGAAGGGTCTTCACAGACTTCTCGAAGATGGCACAGACGGACTGTGGAAGAGGAGGGACAAAGTGAGAACAGGCTTCAGGAGACTCTCTCAGTGGGGCAAGGCTTGACACACAGGTCCCATGTGGGAAGGGAAGAGGTAGCAATGAGGTGTGGAGAACAGCCAGGCAGATCTGCTGTGGTGATGCTGCTCTACTCCACAGCACAGGATGCTCTCACTGCTCCCACAGCATCCCACCAGTGTGGGAAAACACTCGAATAAAGTGGAGAAAATCCAGAAAAGGGGACACAGGCTTGGGTCAGAGCAGAGCTCTTGCCTTAGGGATACAGACAAGCACTCAGTAGACCCCATCTCTCATCTCACTGATCATGGCAGGGCCTGTACAACCAGAGCTGATCTAGGCAACAGACAGACAAGCACAGCAAGATGGTGCTATTGATAGCAAACAGCACCAACGTTTTGGACAATGCAGGAAGACAGCCTAATTACAAGGGAGTGCAAATGCCTTACAATTTGGCAGTATTATCCAGTGGCCATCCTTTCCTACCCCTCATTTAGCTGCAAGGGCAATGGCAGAGCTGCAAACAGTAGCACATGAAGAGTCTGGTTACCTCCACCACCTGGGCATCATTCAGCCACTTGCTGAGGACCTTCTGTATGAGCTGGAAGACTTGCTGCAGTACCACCACCACCTGTGAAAACAGTATAGACTGAAGAGAACTGGCCCCTGTGGCACTTGGGAGGAGAGATTCAATGATAAGTACGGCCTGAATCCAAATCTTCAGGGACTACTGTCTCCTGCCTTCCTTGGAGCTGGGAAACTTCATTCCCTGCTGAAGCAGCCTTGTAAAGCTCATAGCTGGCAGGTAGGTTCTGGGTTGTCTTCAGACCAGTGCCCAGCCAAGAGGGATCTTACAAGTAACCGCTGCCCACCTCAGAAGCAGTGGGGAGCTGGTAGAGCTGTTTTAGCTGCCCTATCTATAGTACAAACTGCATTTTCCATTCACCCACTTGACAGCCTCTCTGCCTGGCAGCAGTTGTACCCAGCAAGGCTTCTGGCTGGGTTATGTCAAAGAGAACCTAACTATTACTGTACTCACTGGGTTGGGTCCTTGCTGCACTGGCAGTTTCTTGACTTCATTGCTTTCATGGTCATCATCATGGTGGCTGATGTCTAGGGTGGTGAACAGGTTGGAGAGCAGGCCCAGGATGTGGATGATAGCCAGTTTATTTGAAGGATTGGGCTGTAAGGTAAAACAAAGACAGTGTGATACATAGAGCCATGCTCCCATAGTCACACCTTTGGATCCCGAGGAGCCAGAACTACAGAGGCAAAGCGATTGAGAAGGTTTCCTGCACCGTGCTCTCTTGCTTGCCCTTTCTACCTCTTAGCTGAGCCACGAGGCCTCCCACCTACCCTCACTGGTAGACAGATCCAGGATGATGCCCAAGAGCACCATGGTTTCCTCCTACCCAGAGCAAGTCACACAGATGCCTCCTGGGGCAACACAGGGAATAGCACAAGAGGGAGGAGGCTGCATGACTGAAGCTCGGGTGGGCAGATGCTGATCCAGCCAAGGAGCCTCTGGTCTTGCAGATGTAGAGGAAAAAAACTGCAACCCAGCTCAGTCTGGTTAGTGGGACTCTGTTCCGCCTGTGTTGGGCAACTAACAGTTATTCAGGGTGAGGCGAAAGACAGTCCATTTTCAACAGTGCTGCTTCAATACCCCACCTCATGGGGCTACAGCCAGCAGCACAGACGGTGGGAGCAGCCACTCTTGGATGGAGGTAGAGGCACATGAGCACTCACCGTTTCATCAGCCAGCTTTTCCAGCTGTTGGATATAGGGAGTGATCAGGGAATGTAGGTTCTTCAGGATCTCTTCCACTTGTAGGGCAGAGAGCAGGAAACCAAGAGCTTGCATCAGCCACATACACTGGCTTGTCTGAGTCAGAGAGAAGACATAAACGGGCAGGTCATT
>NW_010576880.1:78593-89607 GCF_000705375.1 Tinamus guttatus | reverse complement strand
GAGTCTCCGAGCGCGCTGTCACTGACCTGGCCAGAGAGGCACGTTAGCCGGGGCTGCGGCTGCGCCGCGTGCTCCCGGCCGGCCCTCCGCGCGCTGCCGCGGGTCCGAGGCACGGGCAGGCCGGGAGGCGCACGCGCTGCCATGGGGAAAAGATGTAAATGCTGCCACTGAAAGGCCCCCATCTTCACGCAGAACTGCCGAGGACATGGGCAGAGCCTCGGAAGCACCTGGACTCCAGGGAAGGGCCAGGGCATCTGTTCTAGCAGAGGCAGCGCAGAGAGGGGGCAGTTTGCAGACAGGCAAGGAGCCAGGCAAGGCTGCCTGCACAGAAAGAGTCCTTAAAGCCGGTGCTTGCCAGGAGACGGATACCACGTTGGCTGGTAGAGACATCCCCACACCTCAGCCCCTCCACGAGCCCCTGCTGACCACTCCAGCCAAAGCAGGGCAGGAGGGAGACCCAAGGCCACCTCAGCTGCACCAGGGCTCCGAGGCTACCCAGTCAAGCAGCCCATCTCCAACAACTGACAGCTGGGAACGCCTATGATGGCATGAATGTGGCAAACACATGGTGATAATTCATTATTTATGTCTCCAGACTCCATCGATTTGGGGTACAGCTTTCCTGAGCAAGACTTGGTATCTTTATATTTAATGGCTTAACAGATTTTTTCTTCTGAGAGTTTGTCCAGATACTTTTGAACCCCTTGAACTTCAGCCTCCCCAAAACCCTGCAGCACAGGTCAATCCCTCCCATGGGAGCAGGATCTGCTTCTGCTCTTCCTGCAACCCACTCCAGCTTCTATACTGGAGAGAAACAACACGACTGCCTGGGGGACAAGCCCCTGTAACCACCAGGTGGTTACAGAAGACACAGGCAGCTCACATGGGCAATCGGATCTGTTCTGATCTGAAACCTGAAACACAGAATGTCATGACTTGATAGAAAAAAAAAAAGTATTAAAAAATCTGTTTCTAATGAAGTTCTGGGAAAATTCTTCTAGTGAGATTCCTCTTCTGGGATTCTGCACTAGTCGCCAGGACTGGAAAGAAAAGGGTGGGATGCCTGGTGGTCCCACCAGCTCTACCACAAGAGGAACACCCTGTTTCTTCCCGAGAGGCTCCTCGGTGTCTGACACCCACTCCCCACCATTTGAATCTTGTGGAGATCCTTCCCCATGGAGATCCCTCTCTGTTACCCACCACCATCCACCTGGTTGGAGGAGTGTGGGCAAAAAAACCTCAGCTCTCCCACTCCAGCACACCCGGCTCTCTAGCCAGCTTAGTCAGGGGATAATCTTTAAATAAAACACTACCCAGCCCAAGCCTCCTCTGCAAAAGCGATGCAACAGTATCTTTGTTCCTGTCCTTCTGTGACTCAGGAGCTTCCTACTGCTCCCAAGACTGAAGGTCTGTAAATAGAGTCCACAAGTTTCTGCCCAAACATCCAAGGTTTCTTCTCAAGAATTCCACATCCTAGCAGAGGAGCAGGGTCCAGGCAGTCCCAAATAACAGATGAAGATCAGCCTGCCTGAGAGACACCACCATCCTATGGCAAAGCACAAGGGTTCCAACTGCCTAGCCTAGCAGATAAGCAGAGCAAACGCTTTACACCTACGAATCTCTGCTGCATCTTTTCTAGTAACACCTCGGAGGTAGGAAAGCAAGCTCTGCTTCCTCCTTTTCCAGAGGAAGGAATGGAAGCTCCCAGTACACGTGACTTACCCAAAGGTAAGGCAGTGCCAAGGCCAGAATGAGAACACTGAGTTCCAGCCTGCACGCCCGTGCTTGGCTCGCAGACCATCCTGCCTCTCCTGGCAGGCTGCACTGCCAGGTTCTCAGGACGAGAAGCAACGCTCATGGCCAGAGAAACTATAAAAAGCCTCATCTCTGACGGGACTTGGGCAAGGCTGCCGTAGGAGACCCCCTGGCCCTCGCTCCAAGCCCCTGGCAGCAAGAAGGTGCTCAGAGCAGCAGCTCTGCCCCTGCCCCTGTGCCCAAGAGCTCCTGCTACTCCGCTCCAGCACGGGTGCCTCCAAGCTGCTCGCTCCTGCGCTGGGTGACTGCTGGAGGAGCAGGGCTGCAGCACGAGAAGACCTTGCAGCGGGGTGTCCTCTTTCAAGCCAAAGCTCTCGCAGGAGGGTGAGTCACAAGTTGTCCCTCAAGGGCAGAAGCAAGGGATGCTCAGGGTCAGGCCAGGCTTGGCTCTGCTCTTTGGTGATGAGGACAGGCATCCAACCTACTGCAGCTGCCCCACAGCCCTGCGAACACAATCGTAGCATGGGCAGACATTGCACCCACAGAGGCGTAACCTCTCTGCCCTGATCCCACTCGGTCAAATTTAGGAATAGTTCTCTTAGAGGCTTTTTTTTAAATGCAGCTTACCACTGGCCCTTTGCTGAAATTAAACATACACCTGCAGGATTTTTCACTGCAGAAATGTTAACGAAGGCCGCTGGGAGGAGCGGAAAAGAAAGGCACAGAGGCGAAAACCACAGGAACCTGAGGGAATCCGGGGAGGCCAGCGACAAACCCTGCCACTGAGCGACACCGCACAGCGCGCTCCGCGACGCGCAGCAGGACGGCACGGAGGCTGCTCCGAGCCTGCAGCCCAGGGCCCCGCCGGAACAAAGGCACGAGCCCGCCGAGGAAGACGGCGGCTGGGAAGCAGCACGAACCCCCGAGCCTGTCGGGAAGAGACAGAAAGGTCAGGAGGCTCCTGGGGGGCTCCGGGAGCGCTGGATGTGCTGGGCTGAGCACAAAGCCGCAGGGGCGGGACTGCCTCCGTGGGAAGGAGGCAGCCGGAGGAGGGATGGGAAGGAAAGAGGATACAGGGAACAAAGGGGAAGAGAGCCCCAAAGGTCTGGGGCAAACCGTGGTCCCGCTGGCAGCCTCATGGCTCCAGCCCAAGCGCTGGAGGAGGTCAGTGCATTTTGGAAGCTAACAAAATGCTGCTAGCAGCCAGGGCACTGTGGTGCTGCCCGCATGTGTCCAAACCTCATCATCTGCTTACAGCCCCAGAGGCAAGGTCAGGGGGCCCGAGGCAAGAAAGGAGCAAGCAAAGCCCTGCAGATCGCACGGAGGGACAGAAACGTTTTCCCTCAACGGGGCTGCTACAGGCTCCAAGGAAGAGCAGCAGCCACACAACGAGCAGCAACCCCCTCGTGGGGCAGTCTGCGCCCCTGGAGCCGACCCTCGGGCACACAGGGGCTGCAGGGGCACGTGCCAACCCAGCTGTGGGGCCTGAAGAGCACTGAGATATGAGGGTAGGAGTCAGGTAGGAGCCCAGGCCAGGGCAGCAGCTGAGACAAACACAAGGACATCTGCAGCCCCCAAGGAGAAGGCAGCACATGGGGCATCCATGGGAATGCCCAAGGGAAGGTAACTCCAGACATCAGGAAAAGGGTGCGAGCAGCAGCACCCAACCCTGATATCAAAAGGAGCAATTGGAGCTGTGGGAGGAAACCGAGAGCTCGCACACCCTGTGCACGACAGACAGGTGCAGCAGGGAGAAGGGAGCACAGTACAGTTCCCTTTCCACCCGGTCCCCTATTTAACATCCCTCTTTACTTGGCACGCATCCCTACCACCCTTATCCATCACAGAGGCATTCCGTGACCCCTCCGGCAGGGCAGAAAGCTACCTGCCCAGGCAGCTATTTGTGAGCAGAAGCTGGACAGCAAAGCCGGGCGCTGCAGCAGGGCACTCGTGTCCCCTACCCTGGGGTATCACCACGGAGGTGGCTCCCTCAGCGCCCCACTTCTGAAGACGCCCGAGACCTCAGCGCTAGGCAAAGTCGTGCCGAGCGCAGCCCCTCTTGCGCAGCTGACGGCGCCGGGGCGGCCGCGCCACACGGCGCCTGGCAGGGCAGCTCTGGTGACAATGACCCCACTGTCCGGGCGCCCCGGGGCCCGCGCGGCCTCGCGCTGGCACCGAGCAGCCTTTCAGGCCGGCTGCTCGCCTCCTCCTGGGCACTGCCTGCTGCAGGCGAGCGCGAGGGGCTCTGCCATGGGCCACTAACCGGGCTGGTGCCGTGAGGAACCGGCCAGCGCGGCAGGTCGCAACGGGGCCAGATGCTCCACAGCAGCGTTGGCACAAGAGCGGAGAGGAAACTCCCTTGCCTCAGCCAGGGAGGCAGAGTGAGTCTAACTCTTCTCACCAAAATCCACTTTGAAAGGTCAACAGAAAGCTCATCTTTTAATACCACTGAGAAAGAGCACCGCAAGGCTCGGCTCCTTCACACAGGCGGGATCGCATCCTAGGGGCTTCCCAGAATCAAGGGAAATGAAAGGGATGGAAGGCAAAGAGCCAAAAATTTCAGAAGCGCATGTCACCTTCTCAAGCAGCCTAGTTTTCTACGCTAACCCTGTTACCAGGGTTTGGGCTGGCCCACAGCCTCTGCCTGTTACAAAGAAAAGCTGCTCCCGGTTGTCTTGTGAACACCAGAGAGACGCCGTGTCCCAGCGCACAGCACTGCTGCGTCACGGCCCCGGCGGGCCCTGCGCGCCACGGGACTGGTAGCTCCCAAAGGCACCACCTTCATCTCGGGAGACCTCCGAGATGCCGCCTCCGCCCCCAAGCCCAGGAGAAGGAGCAGCACCTCCAGCCCCCGCACCAGCAGCGCCGGCGCCGCTGCAGAGGGCCCAGGGCTGCCTGATGCGCACGCAGCCCGGCCTCCAATTAAACCCTCCTCTTCCCCGGCGAAGGGGGAAGGTTGCTAAGCAACCGGGAGGAGATGTGACCAAGGGAACCGCGCAGCAAATGCACTTTTGCGGGCATCGGTCCCAGGAGCCGAGAGCAGCTCTGCCAAGCAGAAGGGCTCGGGGCCCTGCAGCGCGGCCCGGGCAGGGCCTCCCCGTCCTGGCTTGCAGCTTGGCTTTTCCGGGGACAGCCGCAGCCAAGAGCGGAGCACGGGATGAGCGCTCAGCTGGACGGAGCTGTGGGAGGCAGGGGGAGGGAGCAGCCAGACAGCTCTGGTGCAGTCAGCTATGCGTCCAATAAGCTCCTTGGCTGGAGCAGAGGCACGAGGGCGGCAGGGGGTCTCTGAGCTCTCTCTGGCCTGAGCCGAGGCAGCTGCTCCCCAGTCAGGCGCTGCAGTGTCTGGCACACGAGCCAGAAGAGTATTAGCCCTGTCTGCCTGAGAGGAGGAGGGTAGAGATGGGCCGTGACTGCCTCCTTACCCCGCGGGGCAGAGCTGAGAGCTCCCAGGCACTGCCTGCCGCTCCAAAGAGCCACCAACGCACGGGGTCAGGGAGCTGCTGCAGGCACAGGCACCAGCACAGAGGTGCTGAACACACTGCCTGCCCACGGGGAGGATCAGCCACACAGCTAGCAGCATCCCTGCTCCAGCCTGGCAGAGCCAGGCAGGCGGGGGAAAGCCCTCTAGCAAGGGCAGCAGCAGCAACACACACCTAGCAAAGCTGCCAGCCAACACAGGGCCAACCTTCCCAGGACCAGCCAGCTAAGACTGGATGTGCCTTCCACACTTCCTGCCTCCAACCCTGTCATCATCATTGCCACGGCCTAACGGTAGCTAGAAAAAAAGAGCCTGATTTTTTTTCCTTTCCACTCCCATTTCTCAGTAGGTGTCCAGGCACACAGGCCTGCAGTAAGAAAAGTGTGGGAGAGACAGCCCTTACCTCTGGGCATCTGGCTGGGAAATGGCATTGACGACAGCCTCCACTGCCGTGTCAAAGAGCTCGGGGTCCTGCAGGGAGGTGAAGGCTGCTTGGATCAGGTTCTCGCAGTCCATCAGCGGGATCTCCAGCTGCACCCAGCTAGAGAAGCACTTCAACACCTTCTGCTTGATGAAGCCCGGGGAGTCCTGCTGCTGCAGCAGCTGCTCCAGCAAAGGGAAGACGGAGCCGCACTCCTGCGCCAGGACGCTGCGCACCTGGCCCTTGCGGTACTGCGGCAGGCGGCTCGTCTGGAACTCCTCCGGCAGCACCGTGAGCAGCTCCAGGAGCGCCAGGCAGCGCGCCCGCCCGTCCACGTTGGAGTCCTCGGCCTGGAACATGCGCACCATGTCTGCCACGGCGCAGGGCCAGGCCTCCGGCATCATGCTGAGCGCCAGCGAGGCCAGCGCCACGCACAGCCGCGTGAGCACGATCTTGGAGCCGCTGGCGAAGCGCGTGATCTGCGTGAAGAGCTGCGACTTGAGGCTTTCGTACTGATCCGCCGGGATGTCATTCCAGTAGCGGGAGATTTTAATGTGCAGGGCGCTGGCGCCAAAGTACTGGATCTCGGGCACCTTGTCCATATTGAGAAGAAGCCAGCTGAAGTGCCATGCTTGGGGTGAGACCTGGGCCTGCATCAGCCATTTCTGAGCCAAGTTCTTGTTCTCGATGTTTGGGTCGTAGTACAGCTGATGGAGAGCCTGAAAGAGACAGAGGAGCATCTCAGGACCCAGCAGGGCAGCACGGAGGGCAGGGCTCAGAGCACAGCTCGCAGACTGCCCATCAGCAGGTGCCCTCTGAAACCAACCCATCTCCCAGCTTTGCGCTAATGCAGTCCAATTTAGACAACCTTCCTCATTAGGCTCTCAATGCAGCGAGAGATCTGGCAGCAGGAGAGAAGCTGCAAACTATTTTCCCCTCTTTCTCTTCAAAACTGGCGCTCTGGAACATTCTTTTCCGTACTCATCTCCCATCCTCTCCTTCACTGAGGCTGAACCTGTCAGGCTCTTTTCTGATTCATGGTCACAGGGGAGTCTGCACTGCACTGAGCATGGGTAGGTCACGGGTGCACAAGGGACAGGACCGTACTCTGATTCCTGCCTTTCACCTCGAACTGATTTTGAGAAAACTGCATGTGGATTCTCCACATGCCCAGCAGAAAGCTGTATCGCTGAGTTCAAGGAAAATTAGAGCCATTGCAGATATTTCTGTCTGTCAGGTTTTACAGACCACAGTCACTAAGCTCCAGGATTAATCTCTCCACAGAGTCCCTTTGAAGTATTCCCAAACCTGCCCAATTACGACTGTGCCAGGGCGCTGGGAGAGCACACATTTAATCCTGCCTCTGCCACTAACTCCTAGCACAGTCTGGGATTCTTCGTTCACTTTCCCCACATGAAAAATGAGAACATCACTTACCTGCTCAAACAGGCTTTGAGATACCTAGTTACTGCTTTGCAGAGCTCAGAGATCCCCATGAAAGGCATTACATAGGCTGCTAGGTTTTATTTGCAGAGGAAATGTCACACAGCTCTTACAGTCAACGCTAATAAAATACTAGTCCTGCCTGGGTGCAAGACACGCCATGCACGGGGCAGGAGGTGCTCTCCTCCAGCAGCAAACGTAGCCATGGTCTGAATGCACCCAGAGAAAACTCACTGCTAGCAAGAGTGGGCAGAGTAGACTGCAGCATGAATGGGCGAGGGATGAGGGAGCACAGCACACAGCTCTTGCAGAACTGCCTTCCTTTACACAGCTCTGCTAAATACAGGAAAAAAAGACATCTCCCCATCCCTCAGATGCTACCACAGCATAGAACAGCCCCATCCAATGCTATCTAGCCTGGTATGCTGTCTCCAAAAGCAGGCAAAAACAACATCGAAGAATACATCTTACCGAAACAACATGGTATTATGACCATATACCACGGGGGAAGAATCTCATGTGGGTGCAATTTGGTAACCAATGATGCCCTAATACCTAAAGCAGAAAGTAACTACACTTTGCCTGAACTCCATCACCAAGCAGTGAGCTTTGCTGCTTTGCACAGCATGTTTCATTTCGAATCACTGACTTCATATTCCAGGAAAAGGCAGTGGCACTTGTCAGGCTATCTGCATCCACTGCCCCTCACTGTCAAAGCAGAAGAAGGTTCCAGCTGCTTCAGAGGATCTTTCTGTGGCCCTGTCCTGACTCCAGGTCTCAAATATCCTCCTCCTCTCCCTCTGAAAGCTCTCTGAAATTCCTCTGTGATTCTTGCACCTAGGAGAGGATTTAAACCCGATTTTTAAGCACGCAAAGCTGGCAGCCTAGGGCACAGGAACGAGCTTCCTAAGCAAGTGGCAGTACCACATGCTGCTCCCTCGCTCAAGACCAAAGAGCATGACAAAATGGCAGACACATCACGGAGAAAACCTTGCCTGGGTTATCATTTAAAATGTCTCTTTTAAAGACTTAAACAGTGTCAGGGCAGGGGGGAAATGAGGATATAGGCCACACTTCTGAAAAAGAAAGAGGCTATGAAAGATGTATTAGGAGACGCAGGCAGGCAGCACAGTCTGTGGTGGTGCTTCTGTTCCACCAAGAGAAAATACATGTCGGGACAAAAAAAAAGGCTAATTCTAGATGAGGAGGACACAGGGAGTGAGAAACCTGTCCCCAGGCAGAAGTCACCAAGGTAAGTCCATGCATCATCGACAGCTACTTGAAACCTTGCTCTGTTCTCAGTTTTTCAGGACTTCTGGCCAAAGTATCACTAAACTGTTGGGGGAGAGGTACGCACTAGCACTCTCCCTCAGGGAAGAATCAACTTACTTCATTACTGAAGTATAGCTGAAGATGGGTTAAAAGCCCAACTGCCTTTAGGGCTAGGAAGCTGGACCCCCCTTAGGCAGCGAGTGTCCTGCCCTTTTGCTGAAGACTGAGTCATCCTGCAGCAGGGCTCGAGCAGGGGCTCTGAACGCCCTTTTCCTCTCACTGTCTTAGCTCTCTTATTTGCTCTTGTCAGAGCTTGCTTCCTATTTTCTTTCTGAACAAAATCTTACCTCAGATTTACAGAGACTGTCACAGCCCACTCTTTTCCTTCCCTGCTCCGTGGACATCGACACAACAGACAAAATGCAGGGAGCAGAGCGTTCCTCCTGCCCTGTTCTCCAGCCTGGGATCTCTCCCAACCTCCTCCCAGCTTCTCTAGTTACACTCCCATTCCCCAATTAATTTGTTTCCTGTATTTTGAATATTTTTCTTGCTAATAATTTAATACTGCCCCCAACTCCCTTGTGGGAAAAAAAAAAAAAAAGAAAACACGCAGCATTACAACTGCACATGCATCTCATGAGCCCTGAGCTCCAGCTCAGTACGAGGTTGGAAAACAAGGCAATGTGATAAGTGTGGATGACAGCTCTGGCCTTTTGCACTTGGTTTCCACCTGCGAGCTCCCCACCATCCCTCCCCTCCGCCGGCTCCCGAGGCGGCTGCTTCCATAAGCGCCTGGCGGGGGCTGCGTGCGGAGAGCCCAGCGCTTGCAGGGGCTCCGCTGCCCAAGGGATGGAGCCGGGGCAAGGCCTGGACCACCGAAACGCTGCACGCAGGCTGCACAGCAGACAGCGTCTCACCAGGCACCTTGTACAGCCTCTCTGCACTGCCCTTTGTGTCCTATTTTAACAGGAAAACCTCCCAAGGGGCATTCATCACCCAGCAACACCACCTGGAGAGCCTCCCCTCCCTACAGAAGGGAGGCCAGGCAAGTTTTCCAGGGGAAGCCTGGAGGGTTTTGCACTAGAGCATCTGCTGTTGAGCGTGTCATTAATGATCTGGAAGAGGGGGTGACGACAAAGTCTACTGACCAAGCTGAATTACCTCAGATCATCAAAACTAAACCTGACTACAAAGAGGAAGAAGCATCTCTGAAATCCAGTACGGATAAACTTCAGTGAGTCACAGGGAAAGCAACAATAAAGGCTTCTGAGCTACCTATTACCTCTCAGGAAAGAGACTGTGACATTTTAACAGACCGTTTCATGAAACATTAAGAAAAATCCATCCCTGGCTATAAAACACAGGTACGATATCCCCACCTCGGAGGAAGTCTCCATAGCAAACTGAAGGCTGAAAGCACTCTGGAAAAGCATCACTGCTGAACTTCCCTCCCCTCGGCACCCTGCCAGGGACAGGATCCTGGGCAAGGTGGCTCTGGCCTCATGCAGCAGAGCTGCCCTTGCATGAACACCCTCACCCCAGGTCAGCACGTGCAAGGGGCCTGATGACTGAGCACCGTATCTCTGCCTCCTCTGCACGAGGCGCCACAGGAAAGCTTTCTGGAGCGCCACCATGGATGGGTACTGTTACTGAAATCCCAGACCCCTCCTCAAAGCAGCAGGCAAAATCCTTTCGAGAAGACTAGGTTTCTGCCTAACCTACCACGTACATCAACCTGGGCTCGGAGCGCAGGACGTAGAGCTGCACGGCACGTGCTCTGTCTGGGGAGACACCATGCAGGCCCCTAGCAGGAAGGGCAAAAAGGCAAAATCCTCCTTCCAGAGGCAGCTACTGGCACCAGCTGCCGCTTGACTTTCACTCCAGACACCACCACACAATTTCAGGCCCGTTGTGAAGTGCTGGACGTTCCGAGGGGCACTCATTAGCTTAGTGCTAGGAGGAGGAAGGGGAAGGCATGAAACTGGGCAGTGCCAGCTAGCAGGAGGGGCTTGAGGAGTCTGATTTAAAAGCGTGGATGATGACAAACCTGCTCCTCCACAGTTAGGGCTGTAACATGAGAGCGGGTAAACAGCCCTGCTGTCAGCTCTGCCCTTTGGCCAGGGGACAAGCTTTCTCCAAAATCTTCTGTGCTTGGCTGAAAGTAACCCAAGCTATCACTGTGGGCCTCCCCTGCTCTAAAACCACCATTGTCCAAGTCTCTGTTGGGTTCTCATTGCTTGTGTGCTATCAGACACAACCAAAGCTACCTTGTGGCAGCAGAGCTTGCCCAACAGACATAGGTCAGAATTCCTACTGACCTATGGACCACCTACTCTGGCGGTTTTGGAAGTCCAAGGAAGTTACTGCCAAGGAAAACTGCTCTTAGACAGTTCTTTGATATCCTTAGAGAGAAGGAACTGCAGCAGCTGCTGCTATAAGCCCAGCATCTCTGGAGCCTTCTTCACCCTTGGAGCTTTTGCAGAGAGGACAAGAACAGCCATTTCTCTCCCCGATGGCATTAAACAAATTAAAACAGGGCCTGTGGGCTCACCAGAGATTGGCGCCCAGCCGAGAGGCGCAGGACCAGCGCTGCTTCAGGGGTGACGAGAGGAGCCGCAGCGCGTGGCTCCCGTGCCTCACACCGA
>NW_010576880.1:36775-63049 GCF_000705375.1 Tinamus guttatus | reverse complement strand
ATGTGCCTCTCCCTCCTCTCGCCTCCTGCCTGCGGATCCCAGGGGACCCCGCAGGATCCTGCTAGCAGAAGGTCTCCCGTGTAGCCCAGGATCCCCGCAGGGAAGGTCACCGTCCCGCTGCCCAGGAGATGGCCGGTCACCACTGTGTGGCAGCGAGGGAGGCCCCTCTTGCTCGGCCTCGCCGAGGGAGGCCTCTCTTGCTCGGCCTTGCGTCTCCGCTCCTCAGAGGTGGAGAGGGGCCCAGCACTGACACCGGTGGCTCTTCCTCACCCTCCTGCTCCTCCTCCCTGCCATGACTGTCCTGCTCTGGCATCTCAGCTCAACACAGCGTGTGGGCACTGCCCATCATCCCCAAAACCGCGCCAGGGCTCCTGCAGGGGCTGCTTGAAAAGCACCGCGAGAGACGACAGAGCCCACTCTGCCCTCAGTGACCACCTCAGGACTGTGTCCCCCTCCCCTGCCACCGTGGAAGGACCTGGGTGCACAGGGACCGCAGCGGGAGCGTCGCTTGGTGAGAGCCGTGGGAATCCCGCTCCTCAAGCAGGAATAAAAAGGAATTGGGGGAGAATAGGACGTCAGTCACGGCCCTGGCCCAGCATGCAGAAGAGCCCACAGAGCATCTTCGGGGAGGAACTGCCAGGGCAGACAGTGCCTGGGGGGAGCAGGGCCTGCCTGGCTCGGGCAGTCAGGCAGAGTCCCTGGGCAGGATGGGGACGGGGGCACGAGGACGAGCGCCTCAGCACCTCTGTCCCCTGGGAGCTGGAGGAGACAGGATCTTTGAGCTATGCCCTGACCAGAAGCTGCACAGGCCTCATCCCCAGTCAGGCTCCTCAGCTATGGGCACACCGGGTGCCCCACACAGCAGAGGCTCCTGGGGGCATCTCCTACCTGAGCGTGTGTCCAGCACCATATCAAGACTGAGACTTGCCTCTTCCTGGAGCCTGGTTTCAAACCATTTTGTACAGTTTCCTCCTCTGCCCCGTGCCTGGTTCATTGCCCATCCTGCCCCCACATCCCCTGTGTTCTCTCAGCCCAGGAGGCAGGACCCACCGCAAGGCAGCAGGGGCAGGATGGCCTAGGCTCCCATGCGAGGCCTGCTCTGAGCATCCTTTCCCCTTCATCTGGGTGAGGACTGAGTTCCCCCTCCAGCCCAGAGCAGCGCTGACTGCGACCCTCTTGACACCCCAGATACAGCACGGTGACCACAAGCCCCACTAGTACCCGCTGGGGAACCCCATCACTGACCTCCTTGGGGCTGGCTGCACACGGGTGCCTCGACACACAGGAACCCGGCCTGGGGCAGTGCCCTCTGCGGCTGCAGTCCGGTCCCGTCCAGGCTAGTTGGGAGCGGGAGCGCATTTCCACGTGCACCCACCGCCCCAGCGCTCCCGCTCTGCCCACGCGCTCCAGGCGGGTGAGATCCCCTCACTGTCCTCGCACTCGGGCGCGTTGCTCAGTTTAATCCAGCTCCTCTGAAATACGTACACAAATCAAATGTGCAAATACTGCATCTCGGGACCAAGGCGGCAAAGGAAGGGACGTGCTCCTGAGAGCAGGATAGGAGCAGTGCCAGAGCAGCACGGAAGGAGCTTGGAAATGAAGTGAGCAGGGGCCAAACAGAAGGCAGAGGTTCCCAGCAGGCCCCCCCAGCCCTGCCAGCAGGCTCTATCACCACTGAGGTCACGAGTCACTTAAAGAGGAAACGCAATCGAGTCGGGAATGCGGAGCAAACATCTTCAGCCGCCTGCTCTTAAACACTGTGAAGTTTCAGATCTCCACGCAAGATCTGACCTCCTTCCAAAACATAAATTACTCCTCTCCCACATAAAAATAAAGCGAGATGCTGTCCAGAAATGGTGACACTGATCTGCATGGGCTCCACAAGGGTCCTGCACAGCAGGCACAACCCAAGATGCCTGAAAGCCTTGAGCTCAACGAGGCAGGTTCCTCAGCGCTGTGACGGGCAGGAAGGCAGCGAGGATCTGCTGCAGGCAGAGAAAGCCACCAGCTCCCTGCTCCACGCTGGGGTCGGGGCAGAGCCACAGCTATAGTTGCCAAATAAATGGTTGCTGTTGCTGCCTCTATGCAGGAAGCAAGGAAAAGAGCAGAAAAACAAACCCATACTCATCCCCAATCAGAAACTTCAAGTGGAGAATGAGGGAAAGCCATTCTCCCTTTAAAATATAGCAGCACCAACAACACTGAAGTTTTGGACGGATTTGTTTTCCTGGGGAAAATCTGAGACCAGTGACAACGCAGATGGAGCATGGAGAGGCCGAGCCTTTTGCAGGGCTGTGCACAAGCAGGCTTTGCTGTGCACCTTGGTATTTCTAGTATGATTCCAGCAGTTTTTCTTTTAAAAAATAATACTTTGTACATTCAGGCATTGCTGCTTCAGGGCAGCACCACCTCCCATTTGGCACAAATTGTTTTGTTCACCAACCTCTCTCCTCTCTCCTGAGTCTTTCCCGTTTAATTCTAGACACAGAAGAGCCGTCTGCTACGCAGAGTTCAGGAATTGCCCGCTCAGTCCCATGCCCACCTCCTGCCAGCTCTCGGACAGGAGGCAGCAGATGCAACCCCTGTGCAGCCTGGCAATGCGAGAGGGCCGTCCCGGAGCACCTGGGCATCCCTGCTTGTCTCCAGTGAGGTGGGATTCTTGCAGAGGGCTGCCCGTGCCTGCTCCCAGAGCTGCAGCGTGTGTCTTCCTCTCCTCTCTTTGAGGCAGTGGCTGCAGCCACTCAAATCCCACTGGTTAGGTCAGTGATGACTCGGGCTTTCACCAGCTTCCGTAGGAACTCCTTCTCCCGCTGGATGTTGTGTGTCCAGGACTGCAAGGAAATGGGAAAGACAGAGATCAGCAGCTATGCTGGTTAAGCAGGCTCCCATGTCACAGAAGACGGCAGCAGGGCCAGTGCAGAGGGTTATGCTAAGGAGTCCCTTCTCCTCTCTCACTGCACGGCCCCTTCCCAACGCTGGCCTGTTCCTGAACAGCCAGCTGGCTCTGCACCGGTGATGTGCACATTACCTGCCACCATGCACGAGAAAGAACCGGGCACCAGAGACACCAGTGGCTGCACCACCACCAAGGCAGTTGTGAGGCCCTGCTGAAGAACAGAAGATCCCTTGCAGACTAATGTCCATCTTGGATGCAAAGCGGATACAGCCAGCAGATTCACATATTTGAAGTAGAAAGTCTCCCCTTGGCATGGTCTGGGCGAGTTTCTTTGGCACATTGAGATCTGGGCATCCCCAGTGCCTTCAGCTGGGGCAGATCTAACTGGTTTCAGTGTCCTCCCAGGCCACGACACACAAGTCCAACAGCACCACATAGAAGGCAGAAAGCGCGGTGGAATGCCACATCTCCTCTTTGCTTCTGAGGCAGCCTCCGTGCAACGCGTTAGGTGCTGCCTCGCAATGGGACATGCAGTTTCTTGGTGCCCTTAGGATCACTCGGGGCAGCCCAGGATCCAGGCAAAAGGAAAAAAAAACCTGCAGGTTGTCAGTGTTGTCCGTCCTAAAGCACTGAGAACTTGCTGACCCGCGCCTGCTCTCTGGGAGCCTTTTACTGGCACGAAATGCTCCTCCATCCTGGGTTTCCGCACCAGAACTGCAGAATTAGCTCCAAGCCCAGCTTTGCTAGAGCAGGCTCTCTGCCTCCGCTCGCCCCACCAGCAGGAAACCGCATGCTAAAGGTTACACTAATACAATGCAAAGGGTGAAATGGTCACACTTCCCAGCCGGGCATGTCAGAGCAGTGATTGCTCTAGCTGTTGTCAGCCCACCCAGATGTGTTCTCTGCAGCAGGCTTGAGCAGTGATCACAGCAGCTGCCATCACCCCACAGCGCCAGTCCTATTAAAGCACTTAATGAAAGCACTGTGTAGATTGTCCCCAGGGAAGCCCGAGACGGAGCAGGGAAAAGGAGCTTCCTCAAGGTCTCCCAGCATGGCAAGAATCCTAAAAATTGAATCCTGGTCTTCAGCCAGCGATAATCTGGACTCTAAATAAGATGTGCAACATGATGAAATCAGTTAGAGCCTCTCTAAAGCGGCCTCAGGCAGCAAATCACTAGTCAAATGTGCCCTCCAAAGGGCACTTCTTCATAGGCACCCAAAGCCAGTGCAGAGCCTACTGCAAAAACCCCGAGTACCTCCCCAGAGAGCACAGGTCCCACACTGCTGTATTCCTCACACACAATGTGTGCGCGGGTCCCATGTCACCTGGAGGCGTCCAGTCCTGCCTGGGACAAGCTGTCCCGCTGCCTCTGGTCACAGTATGGAGCCAGTTGTCAAGAAGTCCCTGGAACTGAGGTTCCCTTTATAAATCTCCGGTGCATTTTGGGAACACCTCTCTTTCCCCTGCTGTGTGTTTACAAGCCACCTCCGCCCCCTTAGCACACAGGAATGATGACAGCTGAAGTTGCTAAGAAAAGTTCAGGCAGGTTTTATCTTGCAACCTGCGTTCAAAAGAGTCTTCAACTTCCTGTGCTTTCAGAGACACTGTTGACTGGGATGCTGCCAAGGTGCACCAAAACGGGGTAACAACAGGGCCACGGGTGGTAAAGTGGGGTGGTGCTCTTTGGGGCTCTGAAAATGCAAAGACTCTGTCTACAAACTGAAAAGGAATCCAGAACAAAAAATCCAGAAAAAACTCACTGCTTGGCTTCTGTTAGCACGAGAGCAAAAACTGAAACCCAGCATGGGGCAGAAAGCTGGCTTGTAAGAGGACGAAGGATTTTAGAAAGCCCCACAGGAGAGATGAGGATGCAGAGCAGGGAGAGCTGTGAGGACACGGCTGTACGTTCCAGTCATTTGGAGAGGGCTGAAAGCATCCCCACATGTGGCACGTCACCCGGGGGTCATGCCATCAGCCCCCGTTGTGCAGCAGTGTCACTCTGGACACCACAGCCCTTTGGTGCGAGGACACAGCGCTGGCACGGGCAGGCCAGCGTGCACGCATGCAGCTGGCTGCTGGCACACGGAGGATGCTGTACACACCAGGTCTTGATGCTCTGATTTACAGCTGGGCTTGTTGTTCCAAGCCTATCTGGAGCACTAGGGAGCCTGATTGTGCCTGACACATCAGAGCACATGGGCTGATCACTCCTTCATGTCTTTCTGCCTCATGGAGCAATAAGAGAAGCCAGTTGGTTTCACCCAATACGACCTGCTTGCATCCCTTGGTACGCAGGGAAACTAGGGAAGCAGCCACTTCTAGGCAAACTCAAACCACGAAAAATGTCAGCTCAGGTCACACGCAAGCACGTTATCTGAGGGCTGGAAGAAATCTGCCTGTGTGAAAGGTAAATGTGGAGTAGGTGTTTAAATACAAGAAGTTAAGAGGTGGTTGATAAAACTTCGGGTGTTACAATTGTGCTTGCTTAAGCTAAGTCTAAACTTGGCTCCTCTGCTGACCGCAAGGCTGGTGGCAAGACACGCATGCCTCTGGCTGTTCAGCATTAGGGCTACCCAGAGCTCTGGTCACTACCACAAACTCCCGTTTCCAAGTGGAAAGCCACATAAAAGGGAATTTAGCATCAAACTTGATCCATGGCTCTTGCTGATGTCTGTGGGAGTACTCACAAGTATTTTGCAGTTGAATGAAAGACCACAGAGGAAGAGGATTTCCTGGAGAGAAAGGGTTTTCAGTCCCCCCGCTGTGAAGAGCGGCTGTAGAGCTCTTTGAGCAGCGCCCGTGCCCGAGTACCTGACGCTAAGGCAGGCAGGAGGCACGTCAGGCCGCGGGACGAGCATGTCTTCAGCACTAGCTCGGGTTACTGATTGCAGGCGAGGGACTCACCCCACTGACAGACAGAGCTAATCAGGCGAAGGAAGCCGCATTCCAGGGCGAGCGGCCGCAGTGGGGAGGAGAGCGGCAGCAGACTGCTCGCAACGGCGGAAAAGCACCAGCATTCCCCACCAAACCTGCCTGGGCCCGCACCTCGGCTGAGGGGACGTGCGCGGCGCTGCCCGCGCCTGGGCTGCCACACGAGAGCCCACGGTGCCACACGGAGAAGAGCGCGCGCCGCCGGGGCGGCCGAGGGCTGCGCGCGCCAGGCCCAGGCCTCGGAGGGACTCGTCAGAAGCCGGAGCACCCTGTGGGAACCTCGTGGTGGCCGCTGTGAGGGAAGCCTCATGCCAAGCATTTGCCCGCTGTGCTCGGGAAAGCCGCGGTGCTCCGCGTGCCCAGACTCCCAGGGGAGCTCTCCTGCAGGTCTCTGAGCTGTGGCAGTGTCCTGAGCTGGAGCACGAGGCCAAGGACCAGGCAATGCCCCCTGTCCTTCTGAGAGCACTATGGTGCCTGGCCTCTTTTTGGCCTTTTAACCAGTGCACTGAGAGCAGCACATGCCTGGAGAAGGATGACATGAAGCAGCTGCGGTGCTGGTGGTTTATGCCAGACACTGCTGCTCTAAAAGGTCTTTTCCTGCCCTCTGACGCTGGATAAACTTTGGGTTCCCTGGCAAGACACTCACTGTCCCTTCTGACTGCTTTGACCCTCTCTCTCCCTGCACACCCAGAGCCCTTCCTGCTGTATGGAGATGAGGCTGGGATTGTCTTTGCTTCGGACCTCTGGCTGATTAGCTGATGTTTGCTCTTCTCAGCAGGAGGAGAAGCAGCAGGAAAGCCTCTCTGCAAGCACATGCACTGTTATGGTCGTCCCTCCTGGAGAGGTGGCAGTGGGGTTGATGTATGATTCTCTGGTCACAGTTATTAGATTAAAATTTGTCATTGATTAAAGCCACCTTTCAGAGTTATGCAAATGTCCTGGCACCACCTGTCCTTTTTCCTCGAGGATCCCAAGAGGAAGCCCAAAACACTATTTCTCTGTCCCTTCAAAAGCAGCCAGCAGAATATTTTACGACTATGAAAACGTTTCAGAGACCAGCCTAGAATGAAGGTAAGCTCCCATCTGTAATCGCTTACAGTTGGAGCAATGGCTGAGCTTCAGCAGGTTAAGTCTTATTGAGTATATTGCAATCTCATAAAATGCAGGAAGATTAAATTAGAGAGAGTGAAGTCAATAAGGAATGTGTTCAGGAGAAACAGCAAGCTGTAAAGCCAAAGGTTTTTCGATTCCTCCATATTCCTGCCAGACAGCAACACTTCTCTCTAGAGCCTGCACAGAAACCTAAACAGAAACTGAGCAGCAATAGGTGGCACTTCATTGTCACGTCTCTTGCTTAGACACAGTCTGGTTTCCAGACTCCACTGGTGCTAATTCATCTTTAGCCTTCGCTGTCCTGTTTTTGGAGCTGTGTATTTTCATGATTCTGCCCTGCCCATCCACTTGGTCTGCTCCGGGCAGGGTGACCCTGCGCATGCAGCACCGTAGGGCTCCCTGCATCCGCAGTTTCCCCAGTGCCGTGCACACCCAGTCCCGCAGTTCTCCTGCCAGGACAGGGGCAGCATCGCAGCCTTCACATCTCACGCGCTGTCCCCATCCTCAGGGACACTTGCCAGGCTGATGAGGAAGCTGCGAGGTTTGAAACAGCTGGGAGCTCTCATCTTTTAATGTTCCCCGCTGACACTTCCAAATGACGCTTTCCCCGCTTAGAAACCAAAACTCCTACTACTGTCCCAAATTGCACAACCTTCCATTCATTCTATTCGGTTTGATCCCATCTAGTTTATTCTATTCTCAAAGTAATCTGGGTCTTCTGTATGGTATTTTGATCCTCCTTCGTATTGACCACACCTAGTTCTGTATCATCACAAATTCCGCTTGCATGCTGCTTGCTTTCTATGCCAAAAATCATTAATGCAAATATTAAACATGACTGACTCGGGGGGAACTCCCAGCCTCCCATTAAGTGCTACCACCCTTTGTCTTCTCCTCCACGGAGAGTACTCACATACAGGTATGCACCAAAGCAGTTTCTCAAACTTACCTAATCATTTCTTACATGGCACAGTATCAAATACTTAACTGAACTCCAAACAGACCTATTTACTACACTCCCTATATCCCCATAATTATTATTTATCAAAAATACTAGTTTTCCTAATCTGCCTCTGGTAAATCTATGTTGCATTTGCCTTTGGATTTTAATTATTCTTTCTTTTGAACTTTGCTCTAAGTCCTTAAAGAGTATCTCTGAGATCAGATTAAGAGGCGTGCAGTTGATAGGATTAATTTCCTTGCTTTGTTCCCATCCCCCCGCAAAAGAAAGGAGGAAAAGGTATTATGTCCAATATAATCTAAACTCGTGGAACCACATGTAACCTGATAGATTTATTAAAGATGTTTTCCTTGGGATTTGCAGTTTAATTGGCTCAACTGCTCAGTTTTTGGAAGACAGATCCTCCAGACTCACACCTAGTGCTTTAGTTCAGATGGGTTTTGCCTTTCACTGCTGGCCCAGTCATTTTCTGTCTCTGTCAACTTCTCACCATAAGCCAATCTTTCCCTCAAGTTCACCACATCACCCCGATGGAGGCAGTGTATTGATTCCTAGATTCATTAATCCCTTCCACTTCCTTCATCTTCTCGTGTTGCCTTTGCCCTGATATTTTTTCTCTTGCTTCCATAATATTTATATGGCAGTGGGACTGTTATCTGTTTTATTTTTCCAATGCAAGATCTAATCCAGCTTGATTTACGCCAGTTTTCATTTCATCCCTGACCTTTCTGACCAGCAGGTTTCCTCACTGCCGGACACCTTCTCCCACTACTCTATTACTTCAAACACCTCTTTGAAGCAGTTATTTAAAAAATTGTATCTGGAGCCTTTTCCTGCAAGCCCTCCCCCCTTGCTGAAGACAAGAATTCCAGATAGTTTTTTTCACTTTCAACACAAAAAGATTCCAAATTCTCTCCACAATGAGTCCCTGAGTCTCCACTGCAGTCCTGTTTGATAGCCAGTTCTCCAGGGCTAAGCCTAAATTCAGAGATCCGTGTGCGCTTGGGATGAGAGTCTGCACTTATGTCTCAGAGTTACTGAGCACAAGGTGCTCCCTTCACAGCAGTATCAGTTCCTGATGTATAACTGTAAAGGCACATTTCTGGTAGTACCTAGCATCATTACAGAGGTCTCTACTAAATGTTGGGGTCTTTTACTGTCTTCTTTTATGGAGGTTTTGACTAAACCCTTACTCTGTTTTTATCCACACTACAAATTCTCATTTCTTTGCCTTCCTTGCCATATTAGTGCACACTGGTACTCTGCACTGTTACCATACTTCTGCCCTCCTGAACAATGTGGTACCTGTGCTCCAGCCACCACTGCTGCTCCATCAATCTTTTCTAGGCTTCTGTGCTATAGACACACAGTCCTTGTGCACAGGAACAGCATGTGAGGCCGTCGTTTAGCCAAGGCGCTGTCAGACAGGTGGCTTTTAAACAAAGACAAAAATGTATAAACCTCATCAGTCATCACCGCAGGCCCCAAGAAAAAGCACTGCCCTTTCGGAGGTGCCCCTGCCCCAGCCTCTAACCTCCCCCTCCAAAGCTGACCTCCATTTCAGGCTGCACCATTCCTCGTACTCCAACGGTAATTCATCAGCCAGGCTCGAATAGCTGTGTTTTCCGTCTATAAATCACCAGGCAAGACATCTGTCCCGCTTTCAAAGGAGTTTTGTTCTTCTTGCTGGCTACCGCCAACTTTAAGGTACTTGGAGGCCTGAAGCAGCCTCGTTGCCCCCTCCCAAGCAACTTGTGTTAATTTGAAATGCAAAGGGTGGCTTCATGGAGAGAGTCCGGTTGATGATAAAGCACTATTGTTTGTGTCTTTATGGGTCGAGACTCCAAACTTCATGTTTGTGGATTATTCAGAGAGGTAGCTGCTGGCGGGGAGAGACACAGACACAGCTGTGTGTCACTGTGCTGCGGGCCACCTCCCCAGCCCTTGTGACAGCCCGTACACACACTGAATAAGAAGTGTTACAGGATGGTGTCCTCGGGCACCCCACAAAGACCTGCAGGGGAAGGGGAGGCAAGGATCAGAAAGAAGCCATGAAAGGCAGCCCCGCCACCTCCCCCTCGGGTCAGGCCGCGAGCCGCTCGAGTCCCGGCACAGCTGTATCAAAGGAGCTGACACCTCCGACAGCTTCGTCGCCGGCGCTTGATCTTCCTCCGCAATAACAAGGAGGCCAATCTGCAGTGCAACCGGTGCAGAGCGCGTGACGCAAATGTCACAGATGGGACCCGGATGGATAAGGGCGACTTTTACCCACACGCCCGCGTTTTTACCAATTGCCAGTGCGTGAAGCAATGCGCAGGCAGCGGCGGCGAACACAGCCTTGGCACAGCTCCTGTGTGGTCTCTGAGCCTTGGCTCCCGCACGAAACTGCCAGGGGGCTGGAGCTCACCCTTGGACCAGGGAGAAGGGCAACGCAGCACATTGCTGATCTTGGGGCAGAGCACGAGCAGGAAGGACCCTGGGATTCTGGGAGCTGGTCCTGTGTTTCATTCCCATGATTTAACAGTCTTCTGCCCTGTTTCTTTAACTCCTCATGGATATGATTTTACTATTTTAAACACTGTCATGTTCCCATCCTGACATCATCACTGCATGTTTTGCCAAAAGTAATGAAGTTCTATTGTAACTCTTACAAGCAGGTTCATTCACTTCTTTATCCAAAAAAGCCTTCACTCTGTAGAAAAATATTTCTCCTTTTCTCATCTCCATCTCTATGCTTCCTTCCCAATATCCCCAGAGGGTCTAATATTTACTCTACATTATTAGAAAATAGTGACCTGTAAAAAAATACACATATATGGAATACTTGGGCAGGAAGCACTACAGAACCCGAGCAAGAAATAAAAATGTAATTAACTATAGCAGAACTCAGCTCTGATGTAGGCCCCACCAGGAAAACAGAAACAAGTGAGTGGACACTTTGGCAACAACTCATTCTTTTTCCATACAGCATTCATGGAAGCAGTCAAAAGCTGAAAGCTGTTGCAAAGTTGTTGAAAATGAGGAAAATGCCAACTGAAGGGAGATGATACCCTTAGACATTCTTCATTTAAAGAGTTAAAGCAAGGAGACAGGATAAGAGTTGCAAAATAACCCATGAGAATTGCTGCAATGGCGTGGGGTCTGCTGGGAGCAGCCTCCCAGTGGCAGAGCAAGAGCAGGTTCACACAGCACACACAGCTCTGAGGAGCACACGTCCTCAGCCACAGGACCAAGAGGGACGATGGGGAAGGTGCTGGGCAGGGGCTGTGAGCGAGGATCCCTTCTGCACGGCACGCACTGACCTCCCAACTCACCGCCTGCAGCCCTGGAGGCGCCGTGTGCTTCCAGCAATCCTAAGCAAGCTTGAGAGCAGAAGGTTCCTGTCTACCAGGCCTGCCAGGACATCTCCTGGCTGGAGCGCACTGTTGTGACTTCGCCAGACTTGGACTGTCCTGCGCACAGACAGAGAGGAAGCCACCCACGAGGAGACCGGTAAGATTTACTCCTGCGCTCCCCCGCGCGCTCCCGAGCTGCAGTGCTCTTGCAGGGGAGTCGATACACGCTGTAGTGCTACCGAGCAGCCCCAGAGGAATAAATCAGTGCCTAAAGACCATACACCTCCCATGACTGGGAACACAGAGAGAGCTGCAGAGCATCCACCTCCTCACAGAGCCTTTTCCACCAGGGCAGGAAACATCTGTGTATCCCTTAGGAGCCTGAGATGCTAAAAGATGCTGAGGATGCAGCTGCCTCCTGTGGTAGCAGCAACACCACAGTGTTGGACCTTGAAGGCTTTTAATTCTGTGGGGAAAGCAAAGACCAAGCAAAAGTGTACACTCAGGCGGCCTCTTGGAAATTCGACAGCCAGTCCCAGAGAGCAAAAACCACATTCATTTCTACAGAGAGATTTTATCACCTCAGTCTTGGCATGGGAGAGGCATCTCCGCCCAGCTGTGAGCAAGCAAACGCATTTTGCTGGCTTTTTTTATGTAATCAGTACAAATTCCTCGGAGATGAGTCACAGGGTTTCAGGGGTGTCCAGGGAGATGTCAAGCAGGGCTCCAGTGTAAATCAGCGACACACCTTGCCAAGATGACACACTTTCGCCTGCAGGCCCGTTCGCCCTGGATGCGCGAGACAACGGAAGGGGGTTGATGGATGTTCCCAGAGAGGCTCCCATGAGCCACGCACACGTGTGGCACCTCCGGACCCAACATGCTGCTGGTGTTTACATTTCCTCTGTAAAGACAGCGGTGGTTTGAGGGTGGAGCTGGAGTAGTTCCCTACAGCTGCTCTTGAGGCTTAAACACCGAAGATTTTGTAGCCAACTGAATTGGAGGAGCCCACTCGTTGGCCAATAGAGCCCTTTGGGAAATGGCTGCATTTTGGGGGACAGCCAGGCTGTGCCCAGCATCCTACCTGCTCTCCTCTCCTGGCTGCCAGTGCAGTGATGCCCTAGGCCTTTGGACCACCACAGACTCCAAGCGTCCACTTCTGAGATGCATGAAGTCTCCATCCCTACTAGTAGTTAACCTTTATTTAACACTTTCCATTTGGGGATTTACTGAACTTTGTAAGACAAAAGTACCCAAACGTAAAGAAATCTGGTTCTTGAGCACAAGCAGAGCTGAGGAGACATGGATCATGCATGATCTCTGAAGAGACATGGATCATCTCCTAGCACTTCCCTGTTCTATTGCTTACTTATCAGCAGAGCGGTCGCTAATGAAGGCTAGAGAAAATGTCCAAAGTCTGCAAATGGTGAACGATGCCAAATGATCCAGCTGGCTTCAGTACTTCAGCACCCACAGACTCCTCTGGGACACCTGAATGCTCTGGGGAAATGGCTTTCACTTCAGAAATGAAAGTTTTGGCTCACTGAAGCCTAGCCAAATTGCAAGGGCTTCTGTCTGGGACCTCCATTAAGGTGGAAGAGATGCCTCCCATGGCAATTGCTTTGGTGCTTTAACACTGCTAAGCCAACCTTCTGCCCCTTCTACCCTGGAACCAGTACTCCAGCCTGCAGGGGCCTACAGACCAGGCACAGGAAGACAATGTATGTGTAATTTTGATGCACAACCTGCTTTACTGGCTCCTTTAGGGACTGAAGCACAGAGGAGGACAAGAAAGAACTAAGCCTGGGCACAATCTCAGAGGTTCAAAGGTAACACGGAAGGAAACGTTGTGGTTGCTTCTGGGTCTTTGGGTGTCAGAACAGACGGAACAAACAATAGCCTTGGCAGAGCCCAGCTCTGGATAAACCTCATTTCATTAGTGCCAAAGGCAAAGTTTGCCACAAGCTGCAAAACCCTGGTAGCTTCCTGGTCTGCAAACCATATGCAGACTTTTCTTTGCACAGAGCGTGTTGGACACTTGTAGGCCAGGGTGGGGCAGACCTCCATCTATTAGTTCTTTAAGGGCAACTGCAGAATACGTAACCCAACTATCATGCCCTTCACCTTTCAACTTCACCCTCAGGTGACTAACAATTACCTGCTACCATTAATATTAAATGTGAGAGGAAGAAATGCAATCCTTTCTCCTCTCTTCACATTCCACAATACTGCAAACAATTTGTCATATTGGGAGGGGCAGAAGCAGAAGGAGCATTAATTATTGATACTCGGGAACAGATGGCTTTTCTTGTACCAGAGCAGCAAAATGTAAGACGAGCCTGTGGGTGAGGATGTGAGCATTAGATGGGCAGACACATATCAGATAACCAGCCTTCAAGTGGAACAGGAACCTTCCTCCTAGAACCAGCTCCACTGGCCTACAGAGCTCTCATCAACAGCCCTGGCTGCAGTAACAAATCCGCTGACATCTGAATTAGTGAGGCTTCACCAGAACCTTTCAACGATGCCTCACCTCTGCACAGAGCATCCTGGACATGATGACTGACAGCTTTCAGACAGCAGCAGCCTGCTAAATGAGGCACCAATTGACCGACTGGCCCAGTTAACTCTGGTTACTGAAAATCAGCCCTTTCAAAAATTGATGGAGATGGGACAGATCCAAAATGAGAAAGGTCCCCTTTTTTCATAGGCTTGCAGTGTTAAATACAGACATATACAATTAAAACCTTCTGTTACCTCCAGGAGACTCTATTGGCTCCATTTTAAATACTCACCCCTCACAAAGTAGGACATCTACTACCCTCTGCTATGAAAGGTTTACCCTGAGACCACATACAAGGTCCAAGGGTGCTTCTCTCCTGACTCCCACTGGCTTCTGCATCTCACTTTGGGTGGTGACCTTAACAATCAAGGGTCCAGTCAGCCTGAACTGGCAAGATGTGTCCACTGGCTAGCTCTCAGGAGCCAAAGGATAGGGTACCAGGTCCTGAAAAAGGAGCACTAAGTGCCTTCAGATCTGACAGGGCTCAGAATCCATTTAAAAATCATACTGGCGGGAATTAAGACACAGTAGAGGGTGCCAGAGAAGGGGATAGAGAAATCAGAAGCCAGCTTGTGGCAGACCTTGTCCTCTCCATTGCAGGCCCCTTGCAGTGGTTCCTCCTGACTTTTTTCTTCTCTGAATTCCTGTTTGGAAAGGGTGTTTTTCTTCTTTTTTTTTTTTTTTTCTGCATCCATGGCTCTGAGGTGAGGCTTTGGCATTTTAATTCCCTCCTTGCAGCAGAGGACCAGGCAGTCTCCTCTTATATCCTGTAAACGGGTATGTATTTTTCCAGCAAGGAGAGAGTAAACCTGTGGTTATTCCACTGAGAAAGGCAGACTTTTTCCTACCTCTACAGGCCCAGAAGGTACCTCCAGGATCACACTGCCCAGTCCCTTGAAATCTCTGGGGCCCTCCTCACACAGACTCTTCCCAAACTTTGTTTGGTTTTGTGGCTTCTGCTGAGAGGCTGTTCCAGGACCTCATAGCTCTGATAATTACAAACATTCTTCTAATTTCTTGAACTGACTAACGACTAATGACTAATTTCTAATTCCTCTCAGTTGGCTTAAGGTCATGTAGCCTGCAGTCTGCATGTCTTCAGGTACATACAATCTGATTGGAAAAATACAACTTTGCAACTTCCCTCCTGGCCTGGATGAATGAGGATGTACTTGTGTTTGATGTGAATAACCTCAAGGAAGCTTAAAGCAAACAACTAGTAAGTGCCAGGCGAGAGCTGCAGTCCATGAAGAACAGAACAAGCACTGTCTCCCTCAGCACGACTCCCTTTTGGACTGCTCCTCTTTTCACAACATAAAGACAGAAAAGGTTCCCTTACCTAGGAGCTAGTTGAAGCATTTCTAGAAAGACTTGGGCCACCTCTTTGATTGAGTTGAACCAAAAAATCAGGAAAACTTCCTACTATAGAATCAGCTGAGACCAGTGTCAAAGTTTGGCACAGAGGAAGGATATGTTTACACTGCTGCATTATACTTCACAAGAGCTTTTATTTCCTCTAAAAATCCTATGCATGTCACTATGATGGTACCAGCTAATGTTTCTAAGGTAAATCTAGCATTAAAGATCAATCTCAGCAGAGCTGTAAGGATATGTTTATACTAGTTAACTGCTGCTGCTTCATAGTCAGCTGAGAGCTAACAAGCACGGGCTAATCTCACCTCCTCTACATTTCACAGGGGCTAAGTAGTGGATCATCTGGCAAAAGAAGTGTGTGGATTAGAGTAAGAAAATGGATCAAAGAGCTAAAAGAGGTCACATCTTTTCAACCCTAGGGCAGAACTGTTTCCTTTCACCCTACTCCAGAAAACACTTATGCAAAACTTTTCCCCACCCCTCGCAGAAGAAGGAATTACATTATAGATAATATTCAAGAGAACTCTTCCTAGCAGAAATATCCATTTTTAACACCTTGCATTTAGCAGAATATCTATAATTTTAAGGGTAAATCCAGCTTCCAGGGCTGGAGTTGCATTTTGACCCCTACAGAAAAGCTGCAAGTTGCTGTCATTGCCCCTCTCAGGCTTCAGAGACAAGGTAGTCGGCAGATGTGTGCGCAGATGTGCTTGGCAGAAGCTCCTTACCTCTTTGATGGCCAACATCTTGATGTTCTCATAGTAGTGCAGTGGTGCATTTGGTGAGCTCATGTCATAGCCAAATCCTGCTACTGCCACCTCATCACAGTTGTGGAGAGCCATGGTTATTGCTACACTTCCCAAGGTGGGGATGTTCTGAGGAAAGAAAGCAAGAATGTAAGTCTTTAGTGGGTAATCATTTCTACAACCAACCAAAAGTTGCATTTTCTCTGCTCACAAGGACACTACCACTGATAAGGTGAAATTGAAGCATAGGGTATTTTGCTATATTGACACACCAGCTGCCCAGCTGCAGTTTGAGCATGGACAACCAGGTTATCCTCTCCCCTCTCCTGACCTGCCACTTGCTCCAAGACCAGCTTCATCCTTCCTATTTCATCTGGCTTCGACCAAGGCTCTGTGGCAGTGATGTTGTACAGCTGTAACTGCCCTTGCAGGTTCAGAGCATCACTGCTGGATGAGTGTTTCCAGCAAAAAACCCTTGCTCACAGACACTCCTATCTCCCTGTTAACCAGATGAATCCAAAGAGGTCCCTTTGCTGCAGGGGCTAGCGAGAGGCTAAGAAATCCACTCAGGTGTCTTATCTTCATTTCTGGATTACCCCGCACCAACACATCAAAAGCATCACGGATTCAAAGGATGTGCAAGAGACTTGCAAGAGCAAGAGACTCTCAGCTGAGATGCAGAAACCATCTTGCATGAAAAATGGGTTACCCTGAACCAGTGAGTAATGCTGTGCCATTTCACCTGATGTTTATAACAGATTGGGAGTGTTTCAAGCTTCTGCCTCCTATTTGAGGGAATGGACTTTTGGCAGTACGCTAACTTGCTCCCTTCTAATTGCCTGACCATGCCCCAAGACCAGCATTTTCCAGGCAAAGAACTCCACCCGTATCTAGTCGAGATGAGCAGAGCTGGAATCACAACTTAAGGGCTATGGAGAGAGTGTGTGCACTGCACTGCAACGAAGCTATGCTAAGCTGGAGAAAAAAAGTGCAAAAATACAAAAACTACTATGTCTAAACAAATGACACACTAAATCTAAAAAAAAATCAGTACAATTGCAACAGTGCACATCTAAAATGAAAAGATCTTACTAAATCCTTCTATGCCCATTCCAGATGCCAGAAAGAAAAAACACAGTCATTTTATTCTGGCTGCTTCTTTTCCATAGACAATGACCACTTTTCCTCAAAAAAAAATGTTTTTATCCTGCTTACTGGTAGCCATAAGATCTCAAGGGTGGGGTCTAAAAAAACTGGGGAAAATTTTACTAGGTAAGGGTAAGAAAATTCCAGAAAATTTCAAAATGTGTGAGAACATGCTGGCCTCCCAGGCACAGCAATTCGAATTCAGATATTCTCGGCTTTATGTTTTGCATGTGAGGAGACATTCTGATGTCACTGGAATTGCACCAGCTGATGCATGGACTTGCCACAAAACCCTTTCCCTTCGCTGAGCTGTAGTTACAGTGTCCAAAACACAGCGAGGAAACGGTTGCGTTTGTGAGAACGTGTCCTCCATCAGGACGATGACGGCGTTATGCCACCCACACTTACGCTCGGCCCATTCCCACGGTACAGCTCAAGGGAGACGCAGGGTCTTTGCCTGCAGGGAATTTCACTGGCCAAGTTAACGTTTAAGAGCTAACTTTCTAATGTGAGTTTTACAAACCACAGAGAATTAATCATACTACCCAACCTTACGGGAGAACTGCCAAACTAACACAACTTTCTCTCAAGCATATTCTTATTTCTGTTCAGGGAGTTACACTATGAAAATCAAAAGCGGACTTTCTTTTGGTCATCAAATATCTAACATTGGAACTTTAATACAGAATTTACATATAAAATACCAAATGGTTTGGGGGCAAAAATGGGAGATAGCTTTCTAGTCTGCTTCTGTTCTTCGGTAGTTCTTCAGTAGTTTCTGACATTCCAGTATCCCCATATTGCTGGCTCTTCTCTTTAATTTAATTAAAACCCCAAAGACTTCCCGACTCTTGCTCTGTAATAGACATATCCGGCTTTGGCCCTAATGCTATGCAAAATTCACACGGCGTCGTTGGCAAAGCAATTTTGTGTTGCCCTGAAATCACATGAAAAGACTGATGATTGCTACTTTTAACTAAATTACGCTTTCTCTGTGCTACTGCCCTCTAATATCATGGTAGCTACAAGCTAGCTCTGCATGTGTTCCCCTTGGACAGAGGGATCTGCAACCATCCACCCATTCACTGCTGAGACGTAGCCTCATGTCCTGCAGCTGAAGTCAGAGCCCTGTAGGCTACAGAGGATCACCAAGAAAATAACTGCAGAACTATCCTCTGGGCCATTCGCTGAACTCCGTCACTCTTAGGGTAGCACGGGGACGCTCGCGGTGCTTGCATAGCCCAGCCTAAGCAAATAGCCCAAAGAACAACACCCACTAACAGAAGAATGTGAGTGTGAACTGTGTAAATGCAGGTGCATGTGCAGCAAAGACACAAAGTGGGCATTTGCTCCCAGCGGATCACATTAAAGAAGGCAGCAAGCATCACATACGTTAAAGGGTAACAGGGGAATTACAAAGAGCCTTTTGAAAAGAAAGGAGTCCATTTGAAAAGAAGTATAAAAGCAGCACGAAAACTTGTAAGAGCGCGGAGAGACACCGGAGTGGAAAGAGCAGCAGCCAGGAGCTGGATCGGCACTGGCATGTCACCCCGCTGGCACGACGGCCTCGGCCGACAAGAGCATCCTCCGCACCAGGCACCGCGAGCAGCCGGTGTCCACCCAGAGCATGGGTGTACACATCCGAACTCGCCCAGGCTCTTCTCCTTTGCAGGTGCATTTGCAGTTTGCAGGGAGCAGTGCGGGTGCACGCAGAAAGCCCGAGCACCGCATTTCCCACGGGAGGGGGGCTTATGTAGGGCGCCCGTGCCCCCACGAGAGGGGATAACACTCGCAACCCACGCTGCCCGTGACGGGGTAGCGTGAACCTGCAGCTGTGCACGTGAGCAAAACTTCAGCATTCACTTAGACAGATATTTGTAGGTGTTTATTAACATTAAGTGTTTGCTTTTGTGGTTTATCACCATATAACTGATATTGATCCCGAGTGTACTGTTCACTCAGTCAATCACAGATCGTTAACAAGTTAATAGGTTCCTTTGATCCTGATTTGGTTTAAATTATATGAACTGCTTCCTTCCTGTGACAACCTCCTTGGTTTCTGCTACTCCTTCCCCCTGTTGAAAATGAAGCACTGCCTTACATGCAGACGGCACAATAAACTTAAGGCTCCATAGGATCTGGGGACACAGCCCAGGCTGTGCTGCAGAAAACCCAACTGAGCAGCCTTCCTCAGCTCCAAGAGAAAGGGCTCCTCCTCTTCCTCTTCTCTTCCTCTTCTCTCATGTACCTGACAGACTGGGCAGTTGCAGCTATTCTCTGGCTGCATTTACACAGCTAAATAAAGAGTTTCCAAACTCTGCTGACTGCCCACATGCTTTGAGTTGCTGCTAACCTCTGATCTGGACCTAATGAACCAGCTAAACCTTAGTGACAGATGGGGGACAGGTCACTCCAGAAGAAGTTGGGGATCGTGGACAAGGCTGTGCCAACCCTGGCTTGCTGTGCCCTGCACGGTGCGTCAGTGCTATCTCAGCACACACACCCTGTGCCGTGCCCCAAAGACATACCACAGCAACCACCACACCTCTTGCATTGCATTGTAGAAATAAAGCTCTCAAACAACGGAGCAGCCCGCTCGTTTTTGTGGACCATTGTGTTATAAAAACCAAGAAGTCTCAAGCTACAGAGCAGCCCTCTTGTTATTCTAAGCCATTATTAAGGAAAAAAAATCCTGGCATTGTCCCTCAAGAATAATCTGGATTCAGAACATCTTAAATCTTGTCTTCTCTTCATGGCACACTATGTGCCTAGATCTTTCCGGCCTTCCAAGCAGTGCCGCTTTCAACCACATGGCTTGGCAGCAACCAGGAGGCATGCCTGGAAATCTGTTAGTGCTTACACATTTGGCTTACGTGCCCTTGCGGCACGGCGCCGTGCCAGGCTCCTGGGTGTGAACACGGCCTCAGGGACCTTGTGGATCACAGCCCGTAAGGTCTGAGCTAGACCTTGGTTTTTGGTGGAGCAATGAGAGCCTCCGCCTGGGCTGGCTCCTGCTCCCAAGCTGGCCCCTGGACATCCTCCCCAGCCCACTATTGCTCCCCAAATTGCCTAAGGCCTCACAAGGATTTGTCATCTCTCCACTGGGGACAAGGCAAGAAACCAGCTCTGGTGACAACCACATTTCACAAACCAAGCTGGATTGCTGGGAGGGAACGTACCATACTGAAGGGACGGCCGTTTTGTGATCACAGACAGGACAGACAACAGGAACAAGGAGGGCACAGCCATCTCCCTGCAGACAAGAGCCTTCCTAGCACCCACATGAAGCCAGGTGGGGCAAGGAGCTCCCCCTGCTAGACTGCATAGCATCCGCTGGAATGAATGGGGAAAGATGGGAAGCAAGAGTTTTAATGCCAGTTATAATGGCATTAAAAAGTACAGGCACTGCCATTAGAAAGTACCATGCAAACATAGCCAGTCTGTGCCAGCAGGGCAGGGGACCAGAAGTGCCTTTAGCAACACAGGCAGACATAGGTTCACTTGACTCCTCCACCGTTTTCCACAACAAGAGGGAAGTTGAAAGTCTCTCCCTCAAAGAATTAAGGTTTCAGCTTGGAGTAGACCCCCTGAAGAGGCTTTAAGACGGCCTTCTACTTGCAGAAAAAAAGACGATGTTTGGCAAAGTGAACACAATCCTGCCCTTGGACTTAAAGGAGTTGGGTCATCACCTTATGGGCCTGCTCTGGAGAGCCAGGAAGGCCATAATTGAGCTTTGCTTGTTGCATGTGAAAATCTCTTGCTGCTTTTCATTCCATGCCTGGGTCATTCCTGTGTCACTGCCTTATGGACTGGAAGGAAATGACTGCTGTAAATCTGTTTTTAGCAATATTTGACTCCCTTAACATGTTAAATGAATTCCAGTTATTTACAGGATTTTACTTAGGGTAAGATATATTGAGTTGTTTAGGCCATTCCAGTTATTACCTTTTTAAATGAAAGAGTAAATGTTGCAAAAGAATAACTTACTGAAAAGCAGTCATGCAACTGTATTTTCAAATTGGTTTACTTACCACCTTAATTTAGCTGCATTCATTTATCTAAGGGAAAGCTTAAAATATTGTATACCCCAGAAAAACTGCCACTTTATTATTATTAGTTTCATCTCCAACTCCTTTCCTTCTCCTCCCCTAGTTGTTCCTTTCTGTAATTAGAAGATACTTTCAGAACCGGCAGAATCTAGATAGAGCGAAGGGGAAGGGCTAGGGGCTGGCTGCTGGAGACGTGATGTGCTGCCCAGCAGGTTTGGGTTTTGCAGTTTAACTGCCAAACTCCTACCTAACTTAGTCCAAGTCAAATATCTTTGACCACATCTAATCTGATGCACAAGTTCAGATCCACCGTTTGCCACAGAACAGATCCACGTGCCATACAGACAGCGTTTAGCAGAGGGCAAGCAAGGGCATGACCACCGTGTGTGAGCTGTTCTGTGGTAACCCATGCTAAGAGAGTGTTCGTGGCCTCCTCTTTCACTAAGAGGTAACTCCCTTGTTGATTGTTATCAGATGAAGATTGTTATCTTACACTTATCACACGCAGGCGGCTGGGCAGTTATTGAGAAGTGCTGGGCTACGCATTTGCCTGCTGCCCTGTAATGCCTGGTCCGAGTGCCCATCCCTCAGCAAGCCGTGGGCTGACCAGCCTGCACAGCGCTAACGGGTTTAGCAGCCTGGCCCATGAGCAAACCTGCTGTCCTGCAAGCCCGCAGCTCGCAGTTCAGCTAAGTCTCTATGCTTAACTAACTGTGCAGCTGCAGTGCCCCTTGGCCTGTCCCTCCACGTGCCTTGGAGGGTGCTGCCAGAGCGCAAAGAAAAGAGGCATGCTCTGCTCCTGCCATTCCCACTGCTCTTCTGCTTTGCCATACAGATCCTAGAAGTCCCAAGGTACACCCTTACACAGTGACAATGCAGCAAGAACAGCCCAGGAAGCAAAACTTGTAGTAATGAGAGAGAAAGGGTCACTGTGACCTACCAGAGGAGCTGCAAAGCTGCCTAACAAGCAAAGGGTCATCACTGGCATCTCCAGAAAGGCTGTCTGCCCACAGAGAAGAGAAGCCCTGGGGTATGAAGTGCTAAGTCTCCAGCACCAGAGGTTAATCTCTGAGTACGGGCAGCTGTCAGCGCTCTGGAGAGGTGTTAATCCATGGCGGGGTGCCTGACACAGGCTGATAACCCTCCTGCATGTGGCTCCTCCTTTGCCAAGTTTGTGCTGAGGCCGATCAGAGAGGGATGCTTTATCTCCCTAATAAGGGGTCTGCAGATTCAGTTCCAAAGGATGAACAAAGTAAAGGGTTACAATTCCAGGCAACAGAGTTTAATTTCAGAAGAAACGACACGTAAATAGTTCTATGGATGCACTGGAGCAGTAGGGAGACAGCCACAAACACCAGTCTGGACTGGGGCCTTAGAGCCCGGAGAACTTGCGTGCATCATCTGAAACGTCCTGCCAGCCACCTCACCCTGCTGGACTACCAGCTGCAATACCACTGCTGCTTGGTTTCAAGCCCAGACTTACACACAGAACTACCACCAACATGTAAACCACATATATTTATATCATCATCTAGCGAGGCAGCCAAGTCTGTGCCCCTCTCTGAGAGAATTCTTTAATCAAAGACAAGATCCTTAACAGCTCATTTCTCTGGTGCTAAACTAGCTCGAGGCGCAGATATTTCTTTAATTTTCCCCAGACACTGCTAGCATCTTAAACTAAAGCTTTTCTTTATCATTGGCTTGTCCCCCCAGAAGAGTGGAGCTCTCTCTTTTCTCTAAGACTTCAGTAAATGGTTGACACAGCTCCCCAAAACTTTATTGGTCCCAGAGGGAAGTCACTGTTCATTGTGGGTGTCCAGTTTTGCTCCTCGATGAGATAAGTACATGCTCCAGTCAAGCCCCTGCTGCTCTAAGGCAGCTTCTGGCTACCAATGCCACATGTGCAAACTAAACGCATGTCTGTGTTGTGCCCCTTTGCTATCCTCCAGAACCATCTGGCCCAAATTATATTATCAAAGCGAAGGATGTTACTACATTCACCATTTATTGGAATCTGGGAGAAGAGCTTTGGGATCAGCCCTGAACTGTTTTACTAGCTCTCCTCAACTTTGCTGAAAAAGCCCCCAAATTACAAAGTTAATTGGCAGCACATTGTTACCATATGTGGCATGCAAAAGGAGCCCTCAAGTTTATTTAGGCATCAAAACCAAAGAGAAATGGAATATTACTGCCCTTTATGAGGATTTTGTGTTGGCCTTTATTAAGGCACCTCCAGCCTTGATCCTCGCGTGCGCAGCCCTGCGGTGCCCTTCAGCGTGGGGGCCACAGTGTGGCCCCATCCACGAACCTGTCACCAGGATCTGCCTCGCACTGTTCCCCCCTCTTTGCACCAGCAGAAGCAGCTCCCACTGAAGCGTTTGCACTGATGCAGGGTTCACAAGAGTGTGAAGTGCCAGCAGCTCCACGTAGCTGACATTTGCTGTAAAATTTGTACCATGGTGCACTCTCTCTCCCTGCTTTTAAGAATCACTATATATTAGACTGTTCTTGCACAGACAACATGGGTTATACTAACACTCCAGCCCACCTACACCTGCAGAACTCTTGCTGCCCCATTTAAAGGAAAAAAAAATTACACACTCTGACAGGGGTCATGGGCAAAGACTGCTTTTCTTAGAGCTCCATAAATGACTTTTTTAATGTCTGAATGGAGTTTCATGAAGTGAACCATCAGTTTTCAATTAAATTGCCTTCATTTCCCAATCTGATGTGTGTTAAACAACCTATCAAAACCTCATAAACTTCAGTTCACAGCATTTTCATTTCCGGATTCTCTCTTCTCTCAGCTTAACTAATATCTTGTGTATTAAAATAATGTATTATTTAAAAATATATAGAAAAAATAAAGGCAACTGCTCATTATTTGTGCCCTTCACTGGGACAGTCTTGATTTTCTGGAAGACAAGTGGAGGCCAGAAGAAAAAGTAAAAACAGAAGTCTACTATGCTGCTACTTCTGTCATTTGCCTTGCTGTTGCTTACTCCTCTTCATACCTATATACCTACCCCTCTGCCCATCAGGCCGTTGTTGAAAGGCAGTCCAATGAAGCTGAAAGCTGCCTCTTGGATGAAGTAGGGATTCAGGATACGTATCTCATGAGGTTCCCTTGGGACACGGGTTGCAACTGACTTCCAAAAGCCATCAGAGGCACTCTGGAAACAAAAAGGAGAAAAAATAAAAGAGAAAAAAATAGAAAGGAAAGATAAAATAATGAGCACAATTGCATACAAAAGATTGGCATTAATCTAATGGCAGCATATGCAGATACACTCAAGACAGTCTGGATGACAAGTGCCATAAAAAAAGAGGGTCTGGGGCTTCAGCATGAACAACCTCCCCACCAGGGACTTTGCTTTCAGTCTTATTGATACTTCAGCTAGTCTGATTAATGGTTTAAGCATTCCAGCATACGCTGAGATCACTCTCACCTGCAAGGAGACATATCCTTGGCAGCAAACACTCCTGAGAACATTCAAAGAGCTAAATAGGGCCATCCACCTCTACTTTGTATGTAGGTTACGTGCTTCTTTAGCCTAGATTATCTTCTGTTAGGCTTTATGTGAAATAAAATGTAAGCTTATGAAAGGTCCCCTGTAAAGAGCCATGCATGTTCACAGTACAAGAGAAAAACAACCAAGTATGTCCATGTTTTCCCTCCAAATTGTTTTTTAATTCAACTTATACACATGAGAGGGCATTGCCTTTGAATATAACCCTGCTACACAGCCCTGCCTGAAGAGGGGTTCAAGTTTCTCCACCCCATTACTTCCTGTCACTGTTCTTGCTGGTCCAGACAGTGTCACGGGCATAGCATGATGCTCGCAAAATATCTGGTTCATCCTTGTCACAGGACTTGCTGAACAGTAACACTGCACTGTTTCACTTCTGTTTGGGTAGATATTCGGAGTAAGGGAGGAGAGCAAGAATTTTAATCTGCTAACAGCCTTGGTGGGGTAATCTGATTCAATACCTCCTCCTCACAGCATTGAGCCATCTCCATGACACACAACTGACATGGACATTAAACTGCATAAAAAGCATGTGCTTAGAATATCTCACATTGCCATTTTCTGCACCAGCTTTAGGCCACTTGCAGTTTAACAGCAACTTCATAGTTGCTTCCACATCACTTCTGAAAATGCTGATAATCCCTCAAAAACCTCCAGGAGACCTCCCGAACCCTGTAGAGATCACCACTGTGATTGCCAACGTGAACTCTGCCGCAGCCTGTTCCTTCCGCACTTGACCAGCGACACGGCTTGTGGCTGCTCCGAGATCCCACAACACGTCCTTACCAAGGCTTCCACACAGAGGCGGCACATGGCTACCCTTTGGCACTGAATTTTAAATTCTAAAGAACGAGACCCCTATTTCGGTCTCTCTTTTCTCAAAGCCATGGTCATTGGCACTCAGGTACCTGTCTTTTACCGCCATACTGAGTCCCCAGTTGGCTTTTGCACTTTTCTGCTCAGAACTAGTCAGGTTGGTCAGAGTAGATCTGCCTCGGTCATCTCACTTACTCCTATTGCACAGTGTTAGCTGTTAGTAGTTATCCAGCCTTTGAGATTTTCCCTTATTAAAAGAACTTTTACAAAATATTCCAAAGGAGCACAGGGGAGAGGAGACAGATCCTTGCACAAGTTCAAGGAGAGAGATCATTCTCATACCTCTCTGAGAACCCCTGGGTGCAAACTACCAAGCCTGTTGATTTATAAATATTTACTTCTTTTAAAGATTAAACATTTTAGTCATAACATATTAATATCATGGAACATACTTGCATCATCCTTTCATGATCAAAACACGCATTCCTGTTTTGTTCCAAATACCAAGCAGAATTATTCCGTGAACATTTCTGCTGGTTTTGCAACCTTATTAACAACTTAATCCCTTCCACTGCCTAGTTGTCTTAAAGCATTCCTACAAACACACTGGGAATGAAAGAAACCTAAAAGCTGTTCTCTCACAGTTTTTAGCATTAAGTCTACTATTTTACTTAGTCCCATTGTGCCACATCTATCCTATTTTGATATGACATCCCACCTCAACATTGCCCATATGTGATACACTTCTGTTGACCACCACCAGTGTCACATCCTGACAATGGTAAAGGGCTCTCAAGCTCTAGATGGAAAAAA
>NW_010576880.1:3228-36716 GCF_000705375.1 Tinamus guttatus | reverse complement strand
ACCTAACACTTTCCATTATAACACCACATTTCCAGTCCCTGAGTTTAAGTTTGAAGAAAAGCAATCCTACCATTAAAAAAAAAGTATTAGGACCGCAATTTTGCAAACATTAATAAAATCTTACAACTATTTTACCAATGGATTTGAGGGATTTGGTATGTCAGCTGAGTTCTGCCTCCTTGTGAAAATTCATTAAAAATTGGATGAATATTAAACCTTTGGAATTTCCTAAAGGCACATATAAAGCAGAGGTCTTTCAGTTTCAAGAAGATCAAAAAAATCACAGATTCCACTTGCATTAAGCACGCTTCAGGTCTCTCAGAAATGAAGATGATAAACAGAAATCTTGAATAGTTACTCATTCTGTGAAACCATCTTATCACGGGTCTAAGCAGGCACTCCCTGGAAAAATAGTGTGTGACCCTGTAACCAAAATAAATTTAAAAGAGTTGAATTAAGATTTCATGGGAAACTCTAAATACGGCAATGCTTACATTTTGCAAACAATTTGAAATAAAGGTTTGCAAGCTACTTGAAGTGGACAAAAATGCCTTTTCTTTGGAATAACCTCTCTGAGATATTCTAAATATGTTACTGGATTTAAGTAGACATGACTTTTACATCACATGCTATATTAAAAAAAAAAAGAAAATGTACAGTCGAGGGTTTTCATGTTTTGCTATTATTTGAACTTTTCAGAAAAAGGTGATAACATTTATCACAGTTGTCTATTGGCCTAGCGTTGTGTGAAACACTAAGAATGTTTCTCTCGACTAGATCAATGCAAGTACCAAATAAGCACAGATCTTGTCCACGTTCAGGAACACTGCCCACCCGCTGGGGCCCTTTCAGCAGGGCTCTTTCTCTGGTCATTCATCCTGGCCTCTTTTCTCAGATACCACACAGCTCTGCAGTTGCTCTGGTTACTCTCTTTTTGGTCTCATTCCTACTTGTTTGGTGTTCATCCCTGTAACTCTTCTGCTCTGTTTTCCCCAGGTGCTTGAGGGAGACCCTTTGTAATATTTCCTTTCACATTTTTTCCCCCAAAATGTTTTAGATCTGGAGTCTCATTAGGCGTTTCTCCTACTTCTAACTACGCAGTAGGCAAAGCCCCGGGATTCTCCTTATTGACAAAGGACTAAAAACTGGTTTCCTGGCTCATAATTACTGGAATTCTCAGCCTTGTGGTTTGGCTCTGCAAACCCGGGAGTGTCGAGCTACATCTCGAGCCTTGTGGTTTTGTTCTGCAGCTTGTCACTGGCAAGCTACAAAGCAAAGCCACACCACAACTGCGAGCCACAGGAGGCTTGCTCTCCTACATCACCCCCTCGGAGCTGCCGACTCGGAAGCGCAGCCCGTTCCAAGGCTCCTTGCTACTGCTGATGCTCGGCTGAGGGCTGCTATTATGCCTAATGTAGATGTTCGGTCTGATTGGACACAGATGTTCAGCAAAGTATCCAAAGCAATTACTTCCCATCAGGAACGCTGTCCCTTTTTAGGCTGAAAGGAGACGAACACGCATCCGACAGGCAGACACTGGGAGGGAGGCACACATCTCCTGCCAGATTCAGGAGCACATGCAAGCTCCGAGGTCGGGGGCTTAACCTGCTCTGCGCTTCCTCGCGGTCCTGCAGGACGGGCCTCTGCGGACACAACGTCTCCCTTCCTGATTGCCGTAACGATAACAAGTTGGAAAGCGAGTCGGCAGAGCGCTCAGGCAATATTCCCACAGTACCTCATCACATCCTGGCATCAAAGCAGAAACCATGGTAATTGGGTTTCCCCATGCTAAGTCCCAACTTCTCTTGTTTGTTGGTATTGCTGTGCGCCCGGAGCCTCCGTCACGGATCAGTGGCCACTGTGCCAGGGCTGCCTCAAGGAGCTTACAGTGCAGGCATAAAGAAACAAGCAATGCCGAGATGAAGGCAGACAGGAAAGCATGATTGAAGAACAAGTCTCTAAGGTCCACAATGTTTTTAAGCAATCCTGGAGCGCTTTCCAAATGGTATAATTGGAAACAACATAACTAAAGGCTTGAAAGGAGGCTATTCAAAAACTAGTAAAAATCTGAGCGGGCCGAGGCTTTCAAGCCAATCTCTTGTACAGCTTTAATGCAGAGAGATGCAGCAATGCCCTCCCCAGAGACCCTAATCCAGGACCTCAACACATGACCCATCAGAGAGGACAGGTTGTAAGGAAGGGATATGAAAATGGTAGGCCTTGCCTAATAACTGCAGGGGCAATACAAGCCACTTTTAACCCCTACTTTTGTCAATTCGCAGAAGTAACGAAGGTTCATGTGCTAAATAAAATGTGTGAATTCAGCCCAGCAGGCAAGCACCATACCTCTAGGGATGGTATGAGGTGACAGCAGCAATTCCCTCAGAATAACAACACTTCTAATATCAGTGTACAATGAGGAGTAGCGCTGCAGCATCCTGAAGACTGATGCTGCCTCTTCTCTATCTCTGGGATACTCCTGGATTTAGGAGTGCAAGCAGCCCTGCTCTGGAAGACTTTTAAATCTGATGGGAAGGAGACAGAGAGATTGCAGCAGTCATCTACGAGCAACACAGTGTTAAATAAAGACTTATCATGCAGTACTTTGCTGCAGAGCAACCAAAAAGGTGAAAAGCCTGGAGAGAGAATCTGGAGTAAATGGAACTTTCAACCCTTGATTGGGAACAGTAACAAAACAAACAAAAAATCCATCATGCTAATAGAAGAGAAAGCGGTGGGTCTCAGACTAACTACACCAGGCACTTAGCCTGTAGCTGGCTGGTAACACCCAAAATGGAGAGGAAGGAAGAGCATGAGGGGAAGAAAAAGCCAGGGAACAACATGCCAGCCCCGTCACAGAGCCTCAGAGAGACCCACAGAGAGCCCAGCACCTGCCTCTGCTGGAGCGGGTTAGTCTGGGTTTGTCACCCTCAGTGTCACCCAGGTCCAGGCTATGGCAGAGTTGCTGTAATGCATCTGCAGAGGCTTTTGAAAGATTTCTGCTCAAGAATAACTGCATTAGAACTGAATGGCATGTTTCCACCAGAAAATTATCATCTTATCAGCCAACATTACATTTCTGAGCGGTCAAGTAGACACAGAGGGCTAGAAAATGCTTCCCTAGAAGTGTTAGTATAAATGAACTTGCATCATTTCCACTGATTATCAAAGTAACGTGCAATTTTCAATTGTGCGAACAGACGTGCTTAGAGCCTGCAATCGGGGCTCATGGTCAACTGCCAGACCCACTAGCCACACTTCAAATATCTTTATCCAGCTTTCTCAAAGCGATGGAGAACTCGACACCACCCTCTGCACACTGCTCCAGTGGCCAGCGCTCAGGGAATTCTGAATTTCCCCATTCTCAGCTGCTAACCGCACTGCGTTGTACCCTTATCTGCCACACCAAAAAGCTCTTTCTCTGCCTTAGGCACGAACTTGCACTCCGGGCTCAAACCCTTCCCCTCATCTTCTCTTTGATTATCTGCCAACACAGACGCAGCTCTTGGAATGTCTAACAACATGACATGTTCTAATACTTTATCATGTTCATATCTCCTCTCAAAACCCCTCCCAGTGACGAAGCCCAAAATCAACTGGCTGTAAATTCCCAGTCATTCCTCTGACAGTAATCCCCATTTCTCAATAATCTCACAGAATTGCCAGCTGTCAATACTGGGCAAGAAAACTCCTGGTAGGCTATAAACCCCACAAATTAAGCTTTTATTCAGTATGAAGTCCAAATACATCTTCTTTCACTAACAACAATAAGGAAGCAGGATGGAGACAAAAGCAGCTCTTAATAACCGGTGCTACCAGAACCTTTCAGAACAAAGGAGGAGAAAAGCTAATTCTGCTGGCCAGGTTTTATCAGCAGCAAAGTGGAGTTTATACTACCTATCTACGTTGGCTAGAGACCAGACTTGATAGGGTCAATAAGCAAGCTAAAATCCCTGCAAGAAAACCACAAGAGGAGGCAAACTATTAATCCCAAATAGTAGTTGAAGGCTTTAAAGTTTAGATTTTACACCTGAGTGATAAGGTGTCCCAGCAACATAACAAACTGCAAGGTGCCCTGTCCAGAGACACGGCCTCAAAAGGCAGCAAGTCCCCTATGGACCAAAGGCCAGCTGTGAAGGGAGGTTAGTGCACGTACATTATGCACCAGTTTGGTTTCCTACAATACATTCAGCAACGCATTCGTAACTACAGCTGTTGGTAAGAAGCTTCTGCCCTATTTATATGCAAGCATGCATTACAGATAAATAAAAAAGTATATAAAAATAAGTCTATGGCATTTCAAGTTTTGCTTAATCTATATAACTGAAAGTGCTGTGGCTAAACTAAATGAATACAGATATGGAGCTCCTATGCTGTTGATCCAATTAACAACCATTCCCTCCCACTTCACAGCGCTAGGCAGCATGAGGACAAGCTCTAAAGATTCAGGGAGAACAAATTAACTTTAATACTATTTTGCAAATCCAAAGAATTTCCTTTGCTTTTAATACATTTCTACAGTTTTATCAGTGTAACTGAGAGCAAAATATGGTTCACAAGTGGTAAAATATTAAGAGGTTATTGAAAAAGAGACTGTCCTGTGAAGAAAACAACTCATCATTAATAGCTGAAAAAAAAAACCACTAAAGATTATTCTGATGAATACTGTGTTTCACAAGTCAGAACATAAACAACACTTCATATACGCCGTGTTAGAAGATATATGGGTACTATGTGCAAACAGAGTGATAGATAGACTGTACTACATACTCCTTGTTCAAAACGTAAGATGGATTTCAAGCCAAAATTTGAAGAAATGTCCCTCTTTTGAAACGTTTTAGGCGAGGAGGATATTTTTAGTGAAAGCACAGAAGGATTTAGATAGATTTAGATTTCAGATAATTTATGTTTGCGTTGTGATTTTTCTTGTCTGTGAATACTAATATTTCAATGAAAAAAAAACCCAACAGCCTAAAGTAGTTTCAGAAAAATCTCAAAGGAGAACAGGCTCTATATTATCACACCATTATTTATGGGACATTTTATGTCCATAAGGAACAAGTTCTTTTGATTCACTATTAATGTTATCACATAGCTTAGGACGCTATGGTCACGCTCAGCCTATATTAAACCATCCTATGGCTGAAAGGCTGAAACCACAAGCTAGTAAGAACTGGAAGTAGGATGGCCTATAATTTTAGTTCGGAACTTTAAAACTTTTGTTGTATTGTTTGTATTTCTGATTTTTTCACCAGATTTTTCTTGTGCTACCATATATCTAAATGTTTTACAGAATCTCTGCAATATTTGGCGGCATGTATTACACCCCTTCACAGGTGGGAACGCCAAGCGGGACGAACGCCCGCAGTGTTTTCGGCTTTCCGACGCTCTACGCCAGGTGCCCACGTCCTGGATTTCCAGCAGAAGTGGTGAGCCCGCAGCACGAGCCCGCTGACTTTGCTCAGCACCCGGCTCTCCTGCTTAAGCTGCCTCCTGAGAATTAAACCAGCCCTCAGGAAATTCTCTTCTAACTTGCTCAGCATCACGTTAGTAAGTTAAAGGCTAAACCACTTCCTTGAGAGGAATCCTCAATGTCTGTAATTAGGAGGCCATCGCTTCTCCCCTCTCACATTTACTGCCCATTCTTTTGCTTCTGCAACTACTCACACAAAGGCAAAACTACTTCCATTACAGAAACCAGACTAAATCTTGGTCTCCCCTCTCCGCTGGGTAGACTGCAGTGCTCCAAAAGAGCCAGGACGTAATTATGCAATTAAGGATAACAACAGCACAAGAGAGATGACTTACTGATGAAAAGGCAATCTTAACTTTTGGCTTTTTCTAACTCCTGATGGCTTGATTTTACCAACCATAAGGCTTTTTAAATAAAGTTTTAAAGTGTAATTTAATATGTTAAAAAATGAACCCAATAAAAACTCTATCAAATTGAATAATTAAACCCAGGGCACAGTCCTACCAGCTCTAGGCCATGGGATTTCACTGGAGCAGCAGCAGACCCAGCAGCCCGCAATGGTAATGCAGCCACCACCCCCAAGTACTAGAGCATTAGGGGTACAAACCTTTTTGTTGTTGGTGTTGTTTTTAAACAAGGAGAAAACAGGGCATTTCTCTAACCTTGACCTGAGAGATACTTAAGTTATGTTAGCCAAATTTTCCAAATATCCAGCTGAGCCAAACATGTGGCGTGGACAATTGCAGCTCAAAGGGGTCAAGAGAAATAAAATCACAGAACCATTCTCCCAGTTGCTTAGAACAGAAAACATAAGGAGATCCCCACACTAAGCCCAGCTACCTGCTGCACTTTGAACAGTATGTTAGAAAATAACAACAAATGCTGCACGGTCTCAGTGAAGCTACAGGGGTATCCCAGGGCGCTTGAGGACATCCATCAGGAAAGCTTCTGCAGGAGCTGAGCTGGATCATGAGTTTGAACATAAACATCTCATTAAACAACACATATTTAGACTAAACTTTTGGCACATCACAACAGAAAAAAGCTAAAAGGTCACAACAATAAGAATTATGGCCTAAAGACCCTCATTGCTTTCCGAAGGAATCTTGAAGTAACTCTCTAAGAAAATATATGCATTGCTTTTACGACATATACTCAAAAAGCTGTCTTCTATTTTGGCATCTCTACTGAAATGAGAGCCAAATAATTTGTGTATTTGCTCAGCATTCATATAGATCATACACAAATTATTCAACATCCTTTTGGAGGGAAAAGCAAAAAAACAAAACAACAAGAGGTTGGGCAAATGCCAGAAAGTTCCTTCCCCTACTTTATTTTCTGGATTCACATTAATAATAGGTCTTTTACAAAAGAATAGTTTTTAGTCATGTTATTTAATATTTTTGAGATGAGAATTTAAATAAACTGTGATCCAAACTGAACATTTACATTTGAGAGTTTTTCCAAACAGCCAAAGTGCCGATTGGCTGGGATAAACTCTGTATTTTCTGTCCTTGGCACTGGTGGGTGAAGCTCATTTCACTGAACATGGCCAGAACATAACTGAAGAACCAGTAAAAAGTAACTTGTGAGTGGATTTAGAGAAAAGCTCGTACATCTGAAAGCTTGGCCATTTTCCCCCATTTTTAGGTCTCTGATTAAAAAAATCAACAAAGAACATATCAACCCTTTTACAAATTTAGCCCAAGCTAAGAAGAGACACCCTATGACATGTTCCGTAATTTCACAACTGTAAGAATCAAAATATTACCCCAAACACAAGGTGTCGCAGAGCTCGCTCTCTCCTGCCATCTACCTTCACGCCGATAGGTTTATTTTCACTTCAGTTGTCAAGGCAAGAGTTTGCATTCTTTAACTGTGTGGGTTAAGGAGAGGAGAAGCTGGATTTAGAGAGCCCCTGGGAATTTAGGGAACCACAGCCCCGCATACGCAGGAGGGGCCTTCTCCTGCAGAAGGAAGCTCCGTTCTCCTAGAGAGCAACCAGAAGCACCAAGCACCACTGCAGCACAGGGGAGATAAATTTAGGAAGATAAAAGCAGACAGGGCATTTAGTTACCTCAGTGTTTATTACAGCAAGCTGGAGACATAGATCAACCCCATGTCCCGGAGCCCTCGGGGCTTCGAGGCAGAGAAAACCTTACAAATTGCTCACGCAGCCCTAACTATGCAAGTTATCCACGGAGCCCGCCAAGGAACACATGTGTTTTGGGCATAAATCGTCCAATCTATTCCTTTCTGAGTTAACATCTGTCATCGTGACACCACTCAAAATGACTGAAGACTGGATCATATTAACAACCACACATCTTGGATAAATATTTACTGTTCAGACCCCCCCTCTTTTTTTTTTCTTTTTTTGGTTTAAAAGAAAACTCATGCAGATAGCAAAATTCCTGGAGCCGTGAAAGGGAACCTCGTTTCAGCCGCTGATAGAAAGCATGTGATTTTATTTACAAAATCAAACTGAAGTTCTTTCCCTCTTCTGTGAGCCTGCACGCTGCACAGGGGTGAAGGCGCAGCATCCTGTAGTGTTGCAATCCTTTCTCAAGTGCTCTACTGGGGAATTTTGTTATGCTGGAGGCTGCTCCTGCAGGATATGGAAACCAATTTTGCAGATTGCTCATCAGGAAGTGAAAGTTTTGCTCTGATCCCTGCAGGCAATTGGATGAAGCAAACAACTGTTTTAGTGACTTACCCTGGCGAGGGCATTACTGGCGTGCTATCCTGCTCCTTATAGTCAGCAGATAGGGCACAGAGAGCAAAGCCAGGGATTCCCACAGGCACAAGCCAGGACCAGAAGGAAACTCAAGCCTGCAAGGCAAAGCTGGGTACTCACAGGCAGCAGAAGCTCCCAGGCATGGGATTGCAGCCACCTTGGACGTCGCAGTAGTCGCTCAGGTCATACCTCCAAAGATGCATCATGGCAGTACTATAAACTCGGACCCCCAGGAAATCATATCTTTCCAAGCTGATTTTATCTGGCTCCAGCTCCTAGCCCAAGACACTCTGCTCTTTCATGCCAGTAGAGCTCAGAGGTCCAGCAGAGCTGCTCCTGCCATCCTGCACTGCCCAAGGAGCAGGAGCGCTCGTGCCAGCAGCGGCTCCTCCCGACAGACCTTCAATTCCACACAGCTTGAACACAACTTTACCAAGATATCCTGCCCTCACTTTAAGACTTGAACACAACTTTACCAAGATACCCTGCCCTCACTTTAAGACTTCAAGTAAGAGCAAATTTATCAAGCCTGTAGGGTAGATGTAGCAAGAATTAATTATCCTGATATAAATGTACTGCCTTCTTTTGGCTGTATGCCTTGCTTCAGATATACTTTTGTTTCCTAAATTAAAAAGTCTTAGGAGAAAAAGAAAATGTTCTCCCTAGGTAGATAAAGAGAGACTATCAGTAAATCTCCTAAAAATCTCATGCATAAGCTAAATAAATCAAACTCAATCTCTTAAACTAACAGAGGCTTTGCAGACTCCAAACGATTCTTGTACTTCTTTACCAAAGTGTTAGCACAGAACATCTTTACTCCACTTGCACGAATGGATTATGCTCTCTGGGTGATGTCTCAGTTTCACTGCTGTTGATGATCCCTGGCTTTTCCTCTGTACTGGACTCACAAAACATTGCTCCAGTACAGAGGCACATCTGCTGCGTATGTGGGTAACACAATATCCCCAGCAGGCACGGGCTGAGCTGGTGGTAAAGCGGGGTACGTCCGAATGGAAGAGAGCGCCCACATTTGTGTATGTGGCTTGGAGGAGACGGCGCAGCACAAACTCTGCAATTAGTTGTTCACTGGGTATATGGCACTGGATATACGCCCACCTATACAGCAGCCAGCATGGACCCAATCAACTGTTAGAGATCCAAGAGAGGATAAAGGATACTGGGTATTTATAAGGTGTTTGTAAGGGAATTTGTAAGGGAAATCTGAGAGTATCACAGTACAACAGGCAAGTGCAAGAGAGAAGGTTGCAAATCCATAGGCAAACAAGTTTCATTAGTTTTGCTGTTTACAGACTTAGTGTTTCATTAAGATCAGCATCAGATTTGTAGCAAATTCCTCCACATTGCCTTGAATATTCTGAGCCTACTTTTGATCAATTCCGCTACCAGTTACATGCGCTGTGACCTTGAAATGCGCCTACCAGGATTTGCATAATATTGATGTCTAAATCTTACCATTGCCTGCCTGCGCAACATAAGTACCTCTGGATGCTTTTTTTTTTCCCCCCCCCCAAGACAGCTGCACTTGCTCTTCAGTTGGCCTTTGTTCATGCTGTTTTTTCAAAAGAAGAGATGTGAAAACCTGCAACGCTAAATTAGAGGACAATTATCCCTCTTTTTTCGACTTTAGCTGAATCATGGGTGGAGAAGGAGGGAATGATCCAAAATCTGGAAGAGGATGATAATTATCAGTTGGATGGCAGAAGAAAAGGAAGAGATAAGAGGACATTTCTAAAACAGAAATTGTCTTTGGACAAAGCAGCATGGGGAGGCGATTCCAGAAAAGATGCCCTCGTTGAGCAATGATTCAGTCTCTTCAGAAGGAAATTCCAGCTTTGATCACTTCATTTAAAAATGATGTTAAGGAAGAAGAACTAGAGAGGAGCAAAATATCACTGGAGCTTTAGCATTTTCATATAACAGTTAGGATTACTGAGCCAGAAATAGAGAGGATGCTCTCTTGGCAGGTATGGAATAAGTGTTCTTTAAGGACTACTAGAAACTAGCATAAATAAATGTTTCTTATCTTATAATAGGAAGAAGAGTGTGTGAAAAAGTGAATTAGGCAGTGGTAAGCAAACAAAACAAAAATAAGAGAGGAAAAAAAAAGTAATACATACTGTGGACATAGCTAGAAAGGTGAGAGCACCGAGTTAATTTTGGTTTATATTTTAAAGAGGACCTGTCTAAAGTTGGGGTCATCAACAATTCTGTTCTTGCAAATGCAAACATTTTTCAAACCTTTGATACCTGGGATTTTTCACCCAGATTTTTTTTTTTTTTTTGCTTCAGCTGCCTCAGAAGTTCTAGGTTCTGGACATGACTAGAGACTTGTGAACATGATGACTACCCATTCCAGATGGATACAATTTTATTGTGCAGAATGCATAAATCTGATAGTATTAAGTGGTGCACAAGCACACTACAACAGCATCAAAGCAGCCCTTGCCACCAGCTCAAGGTTGACAGTGTACTTCCAGACAGACCGAGCATGTTTGGGTGGGAACAACTCTCAGCTATGTAGTGACCTGCCTAATCTTATTATACTGTTGCATGCAGGTATGTATGAAGGGCAAGCTCCAGCCTGAATTTTCCATACCAATAACCTTCCTTTGGGAATCTGGCCAGGAAGTCTCCTCCAAGGCCCATGTTATAAACTAGGTCATTAATCTGCTGAAGTTCCCGTATGGTCCTCACCACAGTGGTACCTGAAAGTGCATTAAAAGTTATACTCTACACAACTAGGCTTTCCCTCTTCCAGCCAGCAGGGACAAGATTTTGTGCATCACGACTACAGATCTTCCTGTTTGTCTTTTGACTATCTCTGGAGAGAAACTAGGTTCACTTTCTCCTGCAGTGCATCAATGTTCAAGCTTCTCTCTTCTGGGAAGGGCTCTGAACTCTTAGACCAGTCACAAAGGCAGATTATTTTTCTAAACACTATCCTTGGATCTCTTGGTCCATTCTCACCAATGTAAATCACTGGCTGGCAGTGGGGGAGGTCCTGTCTGGGTGAGAACAACCCCTCAGGTATCTCCACTAGCCTTTAGCACAGCCAGAGAGAGACCAGGCTACAAAACCCGGAAAAAATCATCACTGTCCCAGGAGTCATCGCCAAAAGACAAACCAAATCCCATCCACTCTTTGCCGAGGGAATATAGCATAAACCATTTGGTAAGAGCCAGAAGAAGCCACCTTAAATTTTAACTTTATCACAAGGCATTTTCTTTGCGGCAGCATTTAGTAACAGTTCGGCTGCTCTGCATCAGGCGCAGAACCGTCCCGGTCATGGGAGAAGGTGTCTCCTCTCGCCACTGCCACACTCATGTTTCTACCCATGCTCCATGGGCGGAAACGGCCTTTCCCGCTACCTGTGGTGACCACAGGGCTATTGCCACCGAACAGGCCCTCCTGCCTCTGCCCGCGCAAGCCTCATCAGGCCCGCTCGGCAAGCGGGCTGCCTTACTCACTGCCATGCCTTCCTGGAGCTCTGCCCCGAGGGGGTGAGTAGTGAACTAGGGGAAAACTCGTATTTGTGAACGAAATACAACAACCCGTAAGTTCACTTGCCACATCAAAAACATCCTCTCATTTATCGTGGAGCAGCAAGTCCAGCTCCTGTTCCCTTCCATCGAGGTGTGAGGACAGCAGGAGGACATCAGGCAATGTCTACCCACAGGTACCTTTAGCGGATGGGCTGGAGCCGCGCTCCGCTTGAAGTTTCCCGAAGGGGCTAGCGGTCGACCTTCCTTATCAAATTTTGATCGACACTGATTAGCATAGTGTTGTCCTTTGTGGCAGCGCGGACATAGTCCAGGCGCTCCTTTGTTTGCTTGTGTTTTCGGACAGTATTTACGAATATGCCCAAATTGGCCACAAGCAAAACATGGCCTTTTCATAGACATTGTTGCAAATGTTTCGGCCATCAGTGAATATTCATACTGTTTGGTACCGACATTAATACATGCTTTTAGCATGTCATCAATAGTAGGATCCTTTAGTGGCCGCAAAACTCTCTGGCAATCAGGGTTAGCATTCTCAACTGCTAGTTGCTTAAAAATGTAGCTTCGTGCTTGTTCATTATCAATTTGTTTCTCCAGAGCCTCATTAAGCCGATCCAAAAACTTCATATATGGCTCATTCGCATCTTGTCTTATGCTAACAAAAGGTTGTCTTTGTTTACCACTCTCCGGAACGGCCTTAAGGGCGCGGAGAGCAAGTGCCTTAACTTGTTGCAAGCCCTCAGGGGGGATTTCTGCTTGTGCTGTTGTAGCACTGTGATCGCCCTCCCCCATTAGCACGTCCACAGTAACAGCCCGTAAAGGACCTTTTTTCGACAGCCGCTGGTTTTCCTCCCCCTGAGCTCGAGCAAGCTCTCTCATTTTCGATTCCCACATCGTGTATTGCATATCAGTCATAATGAGGCGAAACAAAGTTTTAAAATCATGGGGAGTAAAAACCGAAGAATCACAAAGAGATTGTATAAGGTGGGTGGTATATGGTGCGCCAAGGCCATGATCTGTCACCGTACGTCGCACGTCCTTAATAAGATTATACGACAAACCTTCCCAACGCGGATTCTGGTCTGGTGCACAGATAACGGGAAAGGCTTTCAGCATGCCCACATCCCCCGCCTGTTTTGCTCCTCGTTTTACTGAGGCCCATTTATCGTGAGGATCCGGGGGGTATAGGTCTGGCTCCTTTCCAGGGTCAATAGGACCCGGACCAAAAGGATCATCGTCCTGGTCATCAGGTGGCAGTACCGCAAAGGCTTTTGCAGCACGTTTTCTTTTCTGATTCTCATCAGGACACGATTGAGGTAAAGGAGGCGCGGAGGGGATGGCAGGGGCCCCGATCCCGTCATTTATGTTCGACTGCAACCCACTATGAGATTTCAATATTTCGAGTACAACTCGCCATTGTGGCAACAGGTTAGCAGCAGCCTTATCACCGCGCGTGGCACTATCCCACAGTCGGACCCCAATTTGGTCCCATCTTTCCAGATTAAAAACATTCTTACTATTCACCGAAGGATCGTCTTTAGAAGCCCACGCAAGAACCTTTTGCGGCTCTTCTTCACCTAATTTTTTTCTTTGCGGTTTCAAGTTTTTAGGAGAAGCTTCTAAATCGTCCTTTTGTTCCTTCATTAGGTATGAACCCATAGTTCCCAGCCGCTTACCTCTTTCCTTTCAAGAGGCTTTTAGTGTGCACACAAAGTAAGCTTCCTTTCAGCTTGATCCTTACGCTTCCTTTCAGCGTGATTCCCGGGAGTTCAGCTGGGCGGTGCAACCGGAGAGACAGCTAGTCTTCGTGCCCCACGTTGGGCGCCATTTGTTGCACCTTGTGAAGAAACGGACTCAGTCTGGGGTGCAGAGTGAGACAACTTTATTTCCAAACCGACTTCTTTTTATACTTTCTTAACACAAGTGTTGCAAAGCGCACAACCAATCAGCATCTGGCCACCTGCGCGGTTGTCTGGCTTTGTTTCTTTTCTTCTGGCAAGACACGTCGCACACGAGGCAGGGGGAGGTGTTCCTCAGTCCTCGTCTTTCTCGGCTCTGTCCCCCATCTGCTGCAAAGACTGACACCCTTGTGGTTAACTATCTGCTAACAAGGTACTATTGTCTTTGAACAAGCCTCCACAGGTACCTTTAGCGGATGGGCTGGAGAGATGTCTCTGCACAGGATCAGGCTACAAATCTGTAACCAAACTTCACATTTATAATGCATTAAGGCAGCTAGTGCTGAGTTTACAGCTCCACAGAAAACGGCTAATGAGTTTTCCTCACAGGCCTTTCAAAGCTGAAAGGACCAACAATATACAAAGCGCTTTTTAAACAAGCCTGTGGGAGGAGAAAAGGGAAAGAAAGGAAATTTGCAATCTAGAAGCAGACTGGAATGAAACTGCTGTGTGCTGGCACCTGCACTCCATTTGTCACCCACAGCAAGTGACAGTGTTGGAAATAGCATGTTCCCCCTCCGCAGGCCAGGCCCAGAGAAAAGATTTACTCAAAGGCTGCACTCGGCCCCTAGGCCAGTCACAAATATGTGCGTGTGGATGAAGCTTTACTCGGAGCTGGATGATAAGGAGCAGAACACGGCCTCACTATTCTCCTCAAGCTGATAGGAGCACAGTGGCTTCTCATAGTTTTTCTCACGGTTGTGAACAGCCCACAGACAAGCAGACTATGAGGCTGTGAAGTCCACAGTCTGCCCTAGCAATCACATAGCCTGTCAAAGCCATTACCTGAGAGAAGGGGACCCCTAAGTAAGAGCTCGGAAGGCAATGAGGGCTCTGGCAGCACCAAGGCCTTGGCTCTAGCAGAGTAAGGCAGGCCCATCAAGGCAAAAATGTACTCTACCACATAGCCTAGCAAGACTGGAGGGAAGCTGCTTACATAGAAATGTAGTTATCAAATAAGGCCACAAAATAGAACCTGGCAGCAGCGGTCCTAGGTTAGAATTGGAGAGAAATACTCAGTTGAAAGAGAAAGATGCACTTGTATAACCACGACCTGCTTGGAATCCCCAGTGGAAAACAGCCACACGCTAGAAGAAGGAAGGAGGCCTTATAGCCTGGCCATTGCTTAAGCCTCAACATCTGCTTGGGGGACGGCTGCTATTCAGATGGCATCAGTGCTGTGTGCACGCTCTGAGCATGCCCCTGCAAGGGACAGACAGCTGAACTTGGCCTTCCTCGCAGGCAGGTGCTCACTCGCTTCTATGATTTTCACTATCAAAGAGAGCTTCAAGGTGCCGCAGGCACTTACTGCACAAGTGACTCCTTTCTGGCAAAGGCTGCAGCAATTTGGGCTGGAAGCGGCGTCAGGCTCATTACCACATGAGAAGGAAGCTTGGGAGCTGCCAATTTCTAGTGAAACCTTTGCCCTCACTTGGCTGCTTTGCCACCGTGTGCCAGATGTTCAGGGAAGCGAGCCCCAAGCAAACAAAAGCGTTCCCCGTAATTCAGTCACGATGCGCAAAGAGCCACCCTGCAATCGGCACTGCTGCCATTTGGTACTGATGGGTTTGCATAACTGGTGCTTTTCAGTTCATCCCTTTACTTCAGAAAAGCAGGGTGGATCACAACATGTGGACAATGTATCTTGGATAAAACAGTTCCAGAGAGTGGATAATGTTCTGAGCGACTGTCCACGAGTACTCCAGAGCTAGGGCTGTCCTAACAAGCAGAGGAGGGATGCCTGGAAGTATCAGCAGATCTCACAGCAATGACTGCAAGTCAGCACTGCCAAGCTATTTACCTGCAACACATGCATTTATTTTCTCCTTCAGTTTGTTCTAATACCTCTCAGTGATCAAAATCAGATATCTAGGGTTTTAGGCACCTGTGCCCATTCACGTTTTTCTTCTTATATACAGGGCTATACACTTCAGTGATACATTACTGCCCCAACTTAGTACCTATCTGGCAAATTCAAGTGCCAGAGCATCCAGAACGCTGCGACAGAGGCCACCGTTATTCTGATACTGATCCAGCATATTTACCCAATTTGCCCTTTTCCTAGCTTAATCTCTCTCAACTTGTTTTTTTTTTTTTTTTTCCCCTCCCCTCCAGATATTTCTATTCCAGTGTGGAATAGAAAGCAGCTGAGCCCTTACTTTTTCTTTGGTATAATGTCCAGTGCTCCTCTTTCCGTGCACAGCACCTCGCAAGTCACCCGAGATCATACAGATCTCCATGAGGCTGTTTCACCCTGCTGAGCATAACACACCAAATCCTCTGCCTTACTGTTTTGAGGCTCCTTTGGCATCACACTTTTTCTTTCTTTATCATGTCTCCTGAAAATTTTCTTCTCCCTATAGAGCAAAGTACTTATCCCTTCCTCAGTGTGCAAGTGTTGCCAAAATACTAACATAACACAGAGCAAATCCCTCTCAGCTGCACAGAGAATAAGCTTATCTGACCACTGACCCTAGCAATAAATAGCCACTCGTCTTTCATTTACTCCTTCTCAGATAAATTCCCTTTGATTTCACTTACTCGAGAGCAGACTGAGCAAGGATCGCAGTATTCAGCAGAGAATCTCCAAGCAAGCAGGTCCAGGTAGATTCAGTTCAAGTGATGTCTCAGGGAAATCTAAACTCCTCATATCCGAGGTGTGATTATATGACACCCACATGCAGTTGCCATCAAAATTCCAAAGGCAAAGGAAATAGCAGAAAACAGAATTTGGCCTATTTTATTGAGGAATGCATCCACTTCCACAGCAGTCACATTCTTTAGCAGGATGTTTCCCGTTCCCTTATCTCTGTTTTGCGGTCAGACTCCTGTTTGCGACAATTGGTTTGCAGTGGGGATGACATCTTGCAGAGGGACGGGCCTAACCTCAGATAGAGAATAAGCAACAGTGGCAGAGCCTTTAGGTCAAACAAGTGTCTCCAGTGGAATCCGGGAAAGGAAAGAATTCCCTTTGCCCTAGAAAACCAGCCGAGAAACAAGCTCTCCACAGAGAGCACTGGGCAGGCATTTGTCATCTTGAACTTACCACACACTGATTAAAAATACTAATGCTCATTACCAGAACAAACAGACGCCTACAGCTTATTCCCATGGCACTATTAGCTCTCCACAGGGTCAGTTCTTCTAGCTAAGAGACAACACTTCTTGCATCAGTCTCCAATAGAAAAAGCAGCTGTGCTAGCCACCTGCTTGCAGCTAAAGCCAGCAACAGTGGAATAAAATTTTAGCCTCAAATAGAGAGAGACCATGCTAGAAAGGACAAGACAGATGTTTTCCAGTCAATTGGACTTTATCCTGAAGTATTTATTGAAGTGTTTCAGCAGCCTCAAAATCTGTAATGATTTTGTTTGGGAACGCATGTTGGGTAGGGTGTCAAAGGATTGAAAAATAGGCAGAAGTAGTGCCTTGCCTTAAGAAATAAAAAAGGGAGGAGATGATTTATAATTTCAGTTCTCAAAATAGCAAACTTTCATTACCAAACCATTAGAATTTATTTCCACAAGAAAATAACTATGATAGAGTAGAAGCAAGATATGTACTTGAGTTATTCAGTAGTGACATTCTGCTTTCACAAACATGCTGAGAAAAACTTGCATATAACGAAACTACCATGACATGAGTTCAGAAGCGGCTAAAAAAATTACCCAGAGGGAACTATCAGTGGATTCAGTGCAGAAATAGATGATGTATCACACTGGGGTCTACCCAGGATCCAATTCTTTTCAATGTTTTCATCATCAACATGGATGTTGGACTAAAAAGTATATTTGTTAAATTGCAGAGGACATGAAGCTGGAAAGAATGGCAGGTATGTTGGAACATTGTACCAAAGAAACTTGGCAAACTGGGGAAATGGTTGGGAAGAAAAAAACTGGTAGGGAAAAGCACTCTGGCAGGAAGGACCAACTGCACAAACGCAGGGTGCAGAGCTGGGGAGGCAGCAGCTCTTCAGGCTCCCGGAGAGAGGTCCAAGTGGATCACAGCTCAACTCCAGCCTTCAGCCGCTGTGGAGACGGCAAACACAACAGCAGATGTGTGAAGAACAGGGACTACAAGGGTGGACCTTTGCTCTGTTCTATTTACAGCGTGCTGTACACTTCGGGGCACTGCTCTTTAAGAAAAAGATGAATCAAATGCAGACAGTCACAACGGTAACTTTAATAAGAGGTCTGGAAAACATCACCTAAAAGAACTGAAAAAGAAAGTGTTTCAAAGAATAGAAGTCTGAGGAAGCAACTGCAAGCACACAAGCAACCTGCAATGCAAGAAGCTCTGCACTCTACAAGGCTGAGCAACAAGACATTCAGATAAGATCACAGCAGCAGCTCTCCCCTGTCTTCTACCATATTTTAACAAAGTCCTTGCTCACCACGCTGCGCTCTTTGTACTGCCTCCCATGACCGCAAGCATGAGGTGGCACTGAACTAGTTTTGCAGTAAACCACTCCATCCTTGGACTTCAAACACCGGCAGGTCCTACAGTTGCATTCAGGTTGCACAGCACTGACATCCTTTGTATATTAAATACAGGCCTTTCCCATGCCCAAAAGGAAGAATAGGAACACGACACAAACAGCAAAGAAAATAACCTTAAAGTCAATTATTCATGCTACCAAAGCCCACTTGCACTTGCCCACAGGCTAAAAGGTAACTTTATCTGCCTAATACCAGGAAAATAATTGGAAGGTGGTGCCAGTGTGAGGCAAGAGGAAGGTACAAGCCCTAAGGGCATCTATATAACAGCCGTATACAATTATAGTTGTAGACTGTTTTCATTCTCTATGTGGTGAGCTGCCAACCTCCTGTCTTGGACTCCAAACACAAACATAAAATCCCATTCACCAAACATTAATCTATTTATCTGCTTATATTCTGACAAAATCATTAACAAACCTCTGAAAACAGAAATGTAAGTTTTCTAGAACAGTACTATATCCAAACAGCAGTCACTTAATGACAACAGGAAACAACAAACCATCCACTGACAAGCAGCGAGTGCTCCCTGCGTGCTTGTTTTCAGTATGGGGAAACAGAACACCCTGAGTACTAACATCCTCACAGTACTTCACAAGGGCACTAAGGTGGGACAAAATATCTATATGGGGGAAAGTGATGGACTCACCATTTCAATGTTTTTAAATTAGACATCATACCTTTCTTACAGGTAATTTCACCCAGCATAAATCACGGGACTCAGCAGGGCAGTAACTAAACAGTAACTAAACAAAATATTGTGGTTTATGCTATTCAGGAGGTCAGAGTTTGCAGACTGCAGCCTTTTCAACCAGTCTTCCTGTTGCTGTCTCCTCCTCCCCTCCTCTGCCCCTGCCCCGTTCTCCCCAGCTCCCAGTTCCTCCCCTAGCCACTGCCCTCTCCTTCCTCTGCTCTTGAACCCTAGGAGCCTGTGAGACCCATGCAAAAGCTGGGCCTTTCAGGTATTCTTAAAATAGATCAAAATTAAATGCATTGTTCGGTAGCACATGCTACATCATCATTAATAGAAAGTCTTATCTGCGATAGGATGTTAGGTTACAGGGATGCTTTTTTAAAACACGCCTTATTAAAATTGAAGCCCATGGAAGTAAAAGGAGCCTTCTTTTAAATGGGGCAGGCATGCAGAGAAATTCTCCTCAGATCAAAACGTGGCAAATAACTGCGATATCTGCCCACCACTTCTAATTAAATGATCTTAATAATGCCACATGAGTGTTCTTACCACTTTCTCCTTGTAAACAATGTATTTCAGCCACTTGAAATCCTGCCATTTGAATCCCGCCAGAACAAACAGTGAATCCTTCTCATACTGCTCCATTTTCTGGATTGCACCTTCAGGATATGTGATCCGGAGAGTTGTCTTGCCACCCACATCTTTTTCAAAGCCCTTTACTGGAGCCGAGTTCAGCCTGCAGGGCAACCAGAGAAGACACTGTCATGGATTCCCATCTGATGATCCAGCACTGCCGGTCCTGAGCTCCCCGGAGCTGCTATGGGAGCAAACGGAAATCTTGCGAATTTTCATTGCAAACAATTATCAAGTTTTATACCAAGTGGCAGCAGTTTAAATAAAAGCCATTTAAATTATTTGAGCAAATGTAATGCAAACCACTTCTGCACTTCCACCCTTGTGATTTAAATCAGGTTGGAAGCTTTGGAAAAAGAGATCGAAGAATAGCATCTATACAAATTTAGGTTAAAGTCATAGATTAAGGATTAACATTTTAACATCCCATCACTCCCAGGATATCTGAGTTCTGCAAGACTGTGATGAGAGCATGGAAGTGCTGCAACCAAGGATGCAATTCAAGCTGACTGAAGGCTTATGCCCTTACTCCCAAACAGCTTTTGCACTGCTTGCTTTACTAGCAGAAAGATTTGTAAGGGGGCTGAACAAATGAATAACTTTCAAAATATGGAACATTTTTCATGTGGTTTTATTCCCCAAACTGGCCCATCCCTGCAGTGCCAATGCGAAGGAAGAGGCTGGGCTGCCCAGCTGGGATAACATCCAGCAGCACCGCTGTCTCCCTGGCTCTAGATCGCTGAGTTTCTGCTGCGGAACTGCACCCTGCTTTGAAAACACTCAGGCAGAAATAGAGCCTTACCCCTGGGAACACTGATTTCCGAGGGAATGTTATGTGTTTAGCCATGTTTTTATTAAGACTCTCCTCAGGGACAACTTTTTTTCCGCCTTCAAAAAACAAACTGCTCTGGTGTTAACAGTGATTATGGTTTTCATGACATTAAAGTTATTCAGAACCTCTTTGTACACGTAGGCCAGTCTATTCAATACTAGAAGTCCAGAGCTCAGGAAACTTCAAGTAACTTGGAATACAAATCTTGCTGACATCGAACAGCAGCCCCTGATGGAACAGCACTGCCTGCTTGAATTATTGCAGTCTTCTTGACTTGGGATAGTTCAATATACTGGAAAGTGCTTATGGACTGCAAATTTTGTCATGTAGGAATGTTAATGAGGATCTGGATTTGTCTTTTCCAGCCTGGGTAAGCATTTTAGGTGGGAAACCTTTTAGCAGAAAATCCAAATATACAATTAGAAATTCTATTCACAATTAAGGAGAATAAATTCTTACGTATTTCTAGTAAATGGAAAGCAATTTAAGAATCAATACAACCCCAGTTTATTCAGGAGATGAAGTCTTTTTTTTAACTCTATCCTATAGTTTATATCCTCTCACTTTGTACCATACCCTAACTTCAAGGCACCTATACCTGTCTGCCTCCAAAACCAGTGCTCCTAGCAAGTCTGATCACTAGCCTTTTTTTTTCTGGGCTACACGTTCAGACATAGGTCATCTTTACTATAAACACAATTTACATTTCAAGACACTATCTTCCAGGGCTAGATGACCCTACAAGCTACAAAAGCACTCAGCCCTCTTGGAAACAGACAGAAATACAACTAAGTACAATGTAAAGAGTGCTGGTTATATATCTATACATGGTTATCAGGAGCAAGGCAAATCCCTGCCTCATTCCAACCAGGAGTTTCTGATATACACTGGTTTTTACCATGTACAGTCTATTCTATGGAGGCATTTCTGCTCGTCAGAGCTGATTGCTGCAAGTAGCTCCTGCTAGGAAGGAGTGGGACATCTGGAAACAGTGGCTCCACTCAAGTCTCGTAATACCCAGTTAAAGACAAAAAAGAAAGAGCAAACTTGCTCCAAGCTGGTGCAGAATTGTCAAAGCTGTCCTGATTACCACAAGATCCACATTTGCTGCTGCAATTAGTGATCTTTACATGGCAATGCACAATGCAGCAGAAAAACTCCATGCACTCCTAGGTCACTGCTTTGTCCCCAGCGTGTACTATACTCTCTCCTTTAAAAACCTCACCTCCTACATCACAGGAGTCGTGCAACCCATCTAAAAGGTTCAGCGAAAGGCTGAGCCCTTGCTCAGCCTTCATAAAATTAAAGGAAGCAGGTGGACACATTTAAGAAGAAGTCTCCACTCATCTCCTCAGTCCCACATACAAGCACCTGGCTTCATTTAACCTTTACATTTGACTTTTCACTCCTTTATCCATCATTCAACAAGCACAGGTGCTTAGTTGCCCTCTTATCCTCTCAGCTTGCAACCTGACTTAGATTTACTAATGTGGAGAGAAAGGGTTGAGCTTTTATTTAGAATCTAAATTGTAGACCTTCTGATGTAAATCTTAGTGGGTGGCTTAGTACAAATGGATGGAAACCATTCTCCTGCTACTTTGTGAACAGTTGGAGCCTAACAAGGGGCTATAAACTGACTGACTTCGACATATTTTAACTTGGTCCAAAGAACTGCAAATCACCAGATTATGGTGATTAGGAAGAGCCCTTTGCTACTCACTGACAGTGGGATGACTTGGGAGAAGGGCTGTAAAAGCTTTCTCCTGTTCTGAACAGTCGCCCCCGCGTCCTGAGCGACACAGCGAAGCAAGGAACAGCTCACAGGAAAAAATGACAGCAGAATCTGCGTGGTCTTTCTGTCCAGATTACTGCCCACCTCACGTACGTTGCCAGAAGACGAGACGATGATTCTGCCTGTGCATGTGTCCCATTCATTCCTCGGTGCCCAATGTAAGAGAAGGAGACCAAGCTAAATGTCACCTTCTGTGTACTTCAAATTCTTGCACTAATTCCTTCTTTCTTCCACCTTAGCTAAGAATTTGCCATTTGCTACCACATTCCATGCTTGACTAAATTTCAGAGAGATGAATCAGTTTTATTTCCTTTGGTATGATATCAGTTATCTCACTAAGGAAAAATACCAGCTCAGACTATGTCAAACCAGTTTTGATGAAGTTGCACTGCAGTTTACCTCACTTTTCTCATTTACCATCATAATATTTTGTTACTCTTGTTTCAGAATCTGCTATAAAGCTTTGCATTTTATTCAAGTCAGATTAATGGGTCTGACTCCCTAGATCACATCCCCCCTCCCTCCTACACACACTCTCTTTCTCGCTCTCCATTAGTACAGGTATTATGTTTGTTAACCTCCAGTCACCCAGAACACCTCCCTCACTTGACAGATTTATTACTAAGAGTTATGACTAGACCTGTGATTTCACATATCAGCACGTTTTTCCAGGATTCTGAGATGGCAACAATCCAACTCTGGAGTGAAAGCAGAGTCCAAGCTTTGGCTGTGGTCATTTCCACTTCCACACCAATCTCTTTCTTTTACTCAGCTTCATCATTCACAGTGAAACTGAGGCAATGCTTTCATGACATTCAGGGCACAATACAGAGGTGTTTAATCATTACTGTATCTTCACTCATGGAGGCTTCCCGAGATCCTATGCTGCATAGTGCTCAGTTCTTCCTTTCCTAACTGAGAACTGGAATTCTGAGGAATGCTGCATATGTATGATCAACGGTGCTTGCTTGAACTATCTAGGGGATGTATTTGAGGGCAGATCTAGCATTATATTTCACTGGTTCACCACCTAAGGGCATCACTAAGGAGGCAGCTTTTCGAAAATGTGCTCCAAAATGGAGGTGAAAGCGAGATCATAGGAGATAAGACATTCCCAAATAGTTGTGAAAAATGATTGAGAAGAACGCCCTTTCCCTTCAACACAGTCATCACCAGTAACTTAAATGTTTGAGTGCTTTTGTTTTTTCCTCCATCTTAGTTAACATGTCCATACTAATATTTATCATCACTAGTGAACACTTGATCTTTGCCTGTGTAGAACACCTTCTGATATGGAAATTAAAAGTATGAGAAGAAAACTGCAATGCCAAAGACTCACCTGACAACAACATCATAGTCATCAATTTTTAACCCCAACGACTTATTTGCAAGTACTCCACCATTTCCCACAATAATACATCGTCGACAGCTGAGACTGTGGAAGAAACACATGGAAGAGGTGATTTTTGTAATATGACTTCAAACATACAGACCTGCTTATAGTTAGTTCGTAACTATCCAAGAATTGCAGGAAACCTTTTGGAATACTAAGAATTAAGGGGAAGACAGAGATACACTTGCTCCCCAGCTCACCCCATCGTGCCTGGGCATTACATGGAATAAACTTCTTTCAACACTTCACACCACGCGTGGCTTAATGAGATGAGCTGTCAGGACAGGCAGCTTCTCTCCCCCCACACCCGAGTCTGATGGGCTCAAATCAAACCCATCTGTTTACTTAAAGCTCCTCATTATCCATTTAGCATTGAAACAACAATAAACTAAATGCTAAGGAAGGAAGTCCTCTTTCTAAAGCAATTTTCTGAGTGCAGACAGACCTTGCCAGGTTATCTGGCGTATGCTCACCTTGTTAGTGCAAAATTGCTGCAGTTATCAAGAGACTTCAAGAGACGGAAGAACACTAAATGGACAGAAAAAGGAACCTCCTCCTCCCACTGCATCCAGTAGAAAACACACAGAGACATAATGGGCAAGGAAGGGGAAGAAAAATAACCTTAATTAACAAAGAAACAGAAAGAAAATAAAAGAGAATGGTTTCTTGTGTAACAGTGAGTCACAAAAACTCTCTGCAGCGGATGTTAAAAAGTGATTTCGATTTGAAGACAGAGAGGACCTCTTTCCAGCCATCTAATCCCAAACGCAGCTGGTTCTTCTGGCAACGTGCCTCCATCTCTGGTAGTTCACTGAAGGAATACGTGTCTGCAGAGCCTTTTTCGGAAAGGGTCCAAGACAATCTGTTGTTTGGAACAGATCTCCGGGCTAGGCGGCCTTCCTGGTCCCAGGCACAGCTGACTGGTCTCTTCTGTGCTCTCCTCTGGCCTTGCTGCGATCAGTCTGAAGAGCCAGCAAGAGGGAAGCTCTGCTTATGTGAGGTCTGTCTTTTCAGAGCAGGGCTGTGGATTACACTTTAAAAACTCAGCTAAGCCACTGAGGCTTAGCCCGTTGACAGAACCATTAGCTGGAGATATGCATGAAATTAGCGGTACCCAAGAAATGCTCAAGAACAGCTTCCCAAGCCTAAGTAAACCTGTGCTTTCCAAAAGAGATCTCCTCGAGAAGATAATTAATCCAGTGCTCGTGTCTCTAAGACCAAAGAGCTGTGGATGCTTGTGATAAAAAAAAAAAATGGGCAATAGAAAAATAACCTCAGACAATGGTACAGGAAAGAAAAAAAAAGTTATAATTCTGGTGACAGGAGGAAAGCAAAGACTTGATTCGAGCAGCCTGCACGTTGTGGCAAGGAGGGAAAGGAAAGAATCTGTCCCAAATATAAGCACCTGAGTGACAGCCATTACAACAGCTTTGTCAAAAACTTCAAGGAAACAGGGCTGCAAGAAGGGAAAAAAGGCATAGCTCATAGCTTCAGCTAGGTGAAGCTTCAGATGACAACAGGCTGTTCGGATGATTACAATAAGCCGGTGTGATCTCCTAAAGAACAGACTGCTGGGTGAAACACTGGAATTTCTCTCTCCGGTTGTCTCTGAGCCATAACTGCATTTAAAAAAAATATCCTGTTGAAATTCAAAGGCTACAAGTGATGGAGACTCCCCTCTCTCTCTTCCCTTCTTATTGTTATGGTGCTAACTTCTACCAAGTTTAAATACAGATGTGCTCATTTCAGCCTCAAACCACTTAATCGCATTCTTCCCCGTTCTGCTAAATTAAAGCACCATCTACTGTCAGCAGCCCCGTCCACATCTGCATGTGATCCACCCACCGACAAGCCAGTGTGTGTAAACATCTGCCTCCGGGCGGATAATCAGTCACGGGACTGGTGAGCATCAGCCTCCACATATGAGGCAAAAGAACCAGTTCTGCCAGCCAAAGCCCTTCCATCAGCCTCTCTTAATGGCCCTGTTCCACTAGAGCACTGGAAGACTCAAAGTCCCTTGTAAATATTCTCTTGACCAAGTGGAGCAAGTTCCTCACATCTCTTACGGGATGGCAACTCTCCTAGATCTTGAGTCACACTTGCAGGACCTCTCTGAACCGTTTTCAACTTCTCCCAAAATTTCTGAAGCACTGACTCTGCAACACCAGTATGCGGAGCTAATGCTGCTCAGAGCAGGGTCCCTTTTATACAGAAATTTTATATATCTTGGCTTGATGTTCTTTTTATAGTCATTGGTTTGCAGAACATAATCCTCACATTATAAGCATGACCTGTGTTCTCACCTCTGAGATGCCAGGCTTTCAACTTGGCTCCAGTAAGGAATGAGCTGATCCAAAAAGGTCCAGACTGATCAGACCCTCCTACTCCTTTCTGCTCTGCTCTTTGGCTGTAGCAAACTTTTCTAGAGTAATTTTACATTTCCTGCAGATCACTATTAACCATTGAGAATACTTTTCAGTGAGATTAAACCAGAAGTTATCACTACAGAGTTAATTCCCAACCCTGACAATAACATTTTAAAACAGTGTAGCATATCAGCTTTATAGGAACAGGCTATATCTACAGTGACATTTGACTAGGCAAATAACAAACACTTATCTTAAAAAAGGTTGCCTTTTAATAAGGTTGCCTTATTAAAAGGTTGCTAGTTCAATTAAAAAATATTACATCTGCATGACAAGATTCCATTTCCATAAAACCCAGGCTAACTAGCATCGATTATGCTGCCATTCTCACTGTGTTCCAGATCAATTTTTCCAGGATATTCTTCTGTAAAACCAAGCTAATCTACCAACAGCTACCTCTGTCATCATACATATTTCTTTGGGCATGGCACAGCATTTGCTGTTCTACCCAACATTTCAAAAAGTGTTACAAAGCAAACATTAACAGTAGAAAGAACTCCTTACTTAACTCTTTAAATACTGGCCAGTACTTACTGACTTAAAAATATATAATACTATCATTTAATATCCTCACGGTTACTGATAACAATGCCCTAAATATTTCATAGTTGTAGCAAAAAGGGACAGCCTCACATTTCTCTAAAAAGAGAATGAAACAAATAGTTAACCAAATCGTTCTGCCTCTTTTTGTCATAACTGAAGCTGCGCAAAGATGGCTATTACATCTGAACCACTGTTATACCCTGCTGGTCCTGACATATTTAAATATTTCCTCTTCTTTCTTTAAACCTGCAGAGCACAGATTTTTCACTGGTATCTTATGGACACTAAGGCCTTATCCTTGATCTTCTAATTGCTTGCTCTTCTCACAAAAGTTCTTTTCATACTGTAATCGCAAAGCCTGATGCCTCTGCTGGGCACCCAAAAGGCAGTAGTCAGGTGCCAAAGCCATTCCTCAGATGCACATGATGAGGACATGGTCAGTCTTCAACTCTGCCTGGGTTCTACATGTCAAGTACAGAGCAGTCAGGAATTTTCGGATCATCAGGACAGAAGCAGAGAGGAGAGCTACCCTAGCTTCCCCAGCTTTGGCAACCACCATGTGGAACAGTGAGAAGGCAGAAGACAACCAGACCCTGTTGCCACTGCAGAAGGGACACATCTGGCAGAGACATCAAGCACCTGAGCTCACATCCCGACCAGGACCCCTTCACCGTGAGCACAGGCTGGCGGCTGAGCGTGGCGCACGCAGCTGGCAGGGGCACCGCTGGTCGCAGGCAAGTCCCTGGCTAGAGACACGCACCGTGCGAGATCAGTTAATCAGCTCAATTGTTTCTCCCCAGAGACGTGCAAACACCTTTTTGCGTGTTTACATAGTATGTCAAAGCCGTATTTCCTTACCAGAAGTGCTCAAGTACTGAAGCACTTTGGACACAGCCCAGGTTCCAGTTTGCTACCAGGGTGGTATGAAGGCAGGTCGTGAACTTTCCCCACCAGAGCCCCCAAAGCCCTAAGCTGAGAGCCTGAGCCAGATGTGGAGCCTCTGACACAGATGCTTAGAGGGGTCTGAGTTCATCTACGTGAACAACGGGGATTCACACTGATCTTCTTGAACAACGTTGCACTGTAAACACGTGTATGCATTTATATCAATTGCTACTTCCTCTTCCTCTCCAACATCAAAGTGCTTTAGGGATTTGTTAGGGGAAAATAACCCACAAAGCCTTCCTTTAATAGAATTTCACAACTCTGGGGAAAGACATAACTGCATATTAAAAAAAAAGGAAAAAAAAAAGGAAAAAAAAGCCTCAAGGGGAACTGGTGTTCTGAGAGGCTTAGCAGGTGCTGGTTTGATCTGGCTGCTACTACTTGAAATGGTGCAGGCAACCTGAAGGAGAAGGAAACACAAACCTCCTCTCCTGCTCTGCCTATTTGTTCCTCATTCATCACTTTATGCGCTGTTTTAGCAAAGACATCTCAGTTATAAGCTCAAATTCACACTTTGTCTTCATCACCACATTGAAACAATATCAATATAAAAGACTGAATGACCATTTTGTGTATTTCCTGTGAAATTACAAGTCATCATCAGAGAGATTTAAACCGAAATTAATTTAACAGTCAAGTCCACATAGCAAAAGAGCTCAAAGACTAGAAACCAAGCCCTGAACAATTTGCAGAATGAAGAGCAGAAAACTGGAAGAGCCACTGAAAGATTCAGCAAAAATGTGAGGGATATTAACAGGCCTGGAAAAGCCAACAACAGGCAAGAGAACTCTGACACGTCACCGACAAGATGCCTTCTGCACTGGATTTATGGAGGAAGAAACGCTGGCACTGAAGGAAGAGGACCCCTTCTATAGAAAGTCCACTTGAGCTCCAGTGTTCCCCCAAAAAACTCAGACCTGAGTTGCAACTACCCTCCCAAACACAACTGCAACTTCCCCTGCCTCCTGCCTTGCAGTAGCAGCAGGTCCTGGAAGCAGTTCAGGAAGAAGGTGCCATAACAAGGAGACAGGAACAACAACTAAGAATGAACATCATCATTTGCACCCTGTTACAGACATGAACCACAGCATTTGTTCCCATGCCCTCCGGCTGCTGCTAGTCATTAACACATAATGGAGGGATTAGCTGCAGTGAGTTGGCAAAGCTGTTTTGTGGTAATGAAAGGTGTACGTGGAAGGATCGAGTTTGCCTCACTACAACACCACGTTGGTACGTTGGTACGTAGGTTGTGTTGGGAAAGGTACAGCGGGATGCCCTTTTGGCACAGGGATAACCAAGCAAACAAGGTCACCTCCAGGGCTGGGCTTCTGGAGGGGACGTGACAGTAGCATCTCCAAGGAGGAGCTTTGTGGAGGAGGCCAGGGCTGAAAGAGCTTGGGTGGGGACAGGACTGAAGGCTCTCTGCAGATCTGCCGCTTCTCTAGCACTGCTCTGACCTCACCTCCCCTGCTTCTCCCACCCTTCCCCCAGGAAGGCTGCGCTCAGCATGGGATTACATGAACATTTGCTTCAATAGGATCGCAAGTGCTCGCGCTCCCCACCCTCGCGGCCCTCTCCCGCCCAGGCCGCAATTCCCAGGCTGTGCCAGCACAACGTTTCAGTGGGAGGGGAGCTCTCGAAAACAGGTCACTGAAATGACCTAGGTTAGGAGAAAAACTTTCAAATTGGAATCATTTCAGTGACCCGATTTAGATTTCCCCCCTCCCTTCAAACTACAGCCTGAGAGCAGGAAGCAGCAGCAATGGTAACTTTTTAAACTGGCTTTGCTTAACTCCATGCTGTGGAGAAGCTAAATCTGGAGCTTTTTCCTACTAGGATCAACTTACTAGACTTCAGGGAGCCTAGAAGTGGCAGAGCTCATAAGACCTTCTAGTCTGACACAAGCCATTAAACACCAGCTCATTGTTCCTGCATGGAGGCAACAGCTTGTTCTTGCCAAAAGCATCCTCTAGAAAAAAACATATCTGAACTAGAAAGTAAAATAGAAGACTCTAACATTTCCTATGACTAATGTCCCTCACAGCTGAATTCTTCTCTCTCTCTTCTATTTGAATTGATCTTTTCTGCACTCCAAACATAAGGTCTTTTTTCAGCTCTCAAGTTCCCCTCCTGTTGTTCCAAGGGGTGGACAAACACAGCAGGGACTTTAACTAGAGATCAATAAAGGAGCGATGAGAACCTCTAGACCCTGTTCCTAGCAGAAAGGGCCACCATAGAGGGGAACTGTTGACTCTGCCTTTGGGCTTGAGATAACATAAAGATAGGCCCAACAGCTCCACCAGTTCTTCTGAAATCCCAAAGAGTTGTTGCTGTCAGCTGTAATTTGTGAAGCAATCACAGCAGAACCACCATCTGGGAAGCACACCTAAATCTTCATCTATGCTCAACTCATCAGTAAGGTTTCCAGGAGCAGCACTTAGATATCAATATCATCTCTTCCAGTGCCCTAAGCCCTCCTCTGAAATAACCTGTGTGCTGTAATTCCACCCGCCTACTACTTTAGGCTCTCCCTTCATGGCTTGCTACCCTAAGCCTTGCTTGTATCTTTCTCCCACGTCAGCTTCTATCTTTCCTCTTTCAGACCGCTCGCTTGGGACTACAGGAGATGTTCGGCTGTCAGCAGTGTATGCAGCAGTTAGAATCAAACAGACAAGGTGCCATCATGATCAAAGACTAGCTCAAGAGATGTAGGAAATGAGACTTCAGGTACCCTCACTTCACTTGAGGAAGGGAGCATGTGCTGCTCAGGGGACAGACATGTATGATGCAACCCATTTGTCCCACTGAACCGGGGAAACAATCTACAGAGATGACAGCAGCTACCAGCAATTCATTCACTCCTATCAACTCAGAAGGTATCCTTAACCCTTTTCCAAGGGTACTTGTGGTCTGCTTGGCCTCAGCTGAGCAGCCTGTAACATGGGGGTGCCAACATACGCAGGTAGCACAACTTCAACAGAAGCTCTGAGCCCCCCACCCTTGTGCTTCAGGCTGGTGGAGGAAACATGTGCTACACATGCAACATCAGTGCTTTGTATCTATCACAGAAGTTCCTGGGGGAACTGAGTTTCCCAAAGATAGCTGTGTGTTTACAGACACAGAAACTGAATTTTGATCCCGTAATACTTCTGAAATATGTTCCTAACATGCTGCTTAGTTCTCCTCCATATTTGGCATCTCAGGGGTTTTAAATATACAATATATTTCAAAGACCTGAGTGTTATAACTTTCCTACCTCTGCACCAAAAACATAAAGAATGAGAAAGCAATGTAAGTAGCTCATATAAGAGTAGCTATTTATCACAACCTTCTGGGAAATGACCCAGTAACCTCAAACAAACTCTGTCCAGGCCTCACAGAGAAGGTAAGCAGCAAGAGTCCGTAAGAGTCACTAAGACATGAAGTCCGACTGCAAGAATATTCCACCTTTCCTCTATATCATTAGCATTAATATCCTACGAATAAACTTCTGTAAGAGTCTATGGATTTTAAAATACATTAACATTTTAACCAGAGTTGAGATAAATGCCATATAGGTAAAGCGATTTTGCCTTTTGGACATAATTTCTCAAACAGATCCAAACTCCGAATCCTAATCCTAGCTGGCACTGCTGGCAATACCTACAATGTCCGATCTGCCTATACAATCTCAAAACAATTTAGATTAGCACATAGCTTGCAAAGAACTAAGAATAAACTTCCACGCTGAGAGAAACTCCCAACTCCAATTACAGTGGACAAGCTCTACTGACATGAGATGCGGATTGCTAGAGAAAGGCTAGAAAAGTTTATGAACTTGGTCATGGAAAAGCGAGCAGAAAGGAAGCTGGGCCGGGAAATTAAAACAGCATGTTTGGAAAGCAGGAGCTTTGTTGTTAGCCTGGGTTCAGGGAAGGACCAGTGCTTCAAAAGGAGCTGCACCAGGACTTTGAAAAGATCTCATGTCCCAGCAAAAGCCTCTGACAGCTTCTGAAAAGAACTATGTCTGATCCAGGAGGTGGCACTAAACCAAAACTGAAGGGCAAAGAGAAGGAAGGAAGGAAAAGCAAGGGTGGAAAAGACTACACATCTACCACTCTGAAGTTAATCATAAATACGTCAGGGAGTTTTTGAAGCAAGCTTAACAATAGCAGTATTAAAAAAAAAAAAAAAAGCTTCAATTGAAGTACCTCAGGCCGCAGCATAGCTGCTAGCACATCATCACACAGGCTTGGCCAACACAATCACACATTCCTGACTTAAGAGCGAAATATTAATAAAACATTGTTAAAACAAGCCAGTCCCTCCTTTCTCTCTAAAGGGGTTCCTATGATCTTGTTGCTTTGTCAGAGTAGCAAGAAAAGAATAACGCATTTATTGAAACCAGCTATCTGAAACCAGCTATTATTGAAACCAGCTATTGACTAATATGGTGACACCATATTAAATAAAAGCTTAGAAAACAGTTGAAAGTAAATGCTTTTTTTCTTCTGTTTGACCTGACAAAGGCTTCAAGAGCTTACAGACTGACTGCAAAGAGGACTCTGTTTTCAGCTCCTGACCTGGCCCTAAAGTACAGCCAATCTCTGGCAAAATTTATTTAGGCCATGTGGAAAGTAATCATTATTACCCCTTCTACTCTAAAAGGTCTCATCTTACCTGTCAAGAGCTGGAGTCAGGCGATAATCTTTGGTTGCTGACAGGATGGCTTTGATCAGATTATCTGGAGAGAAAGGAAGAAGGCATTAGGAAGAAGTTCTTAGTTGTAATGGAGATGAAAACCAAAGTGGTGTCAAGTAGTCTGAAGCTGTTACTCCGAGGAACTGTAACGAGGCTCATGTTAGGAGAAACACTTAAACTTACAAATTTCTATTTTCTCTGGGCAATGATATTTACATAAAGAGAGAAAGAGAAATGAAAATCCTTGTACAGTTTAAGGCAGTGGTTTTGCATCCACTTCCATGACACTGCAGCCTCACAAACACGTGAGGCATGGAAAAGCCAGTGCCACTGTCAGTGCTTGCTTTCACACAAGTAACTAGGCAGCTGGGCAGTGACCTGGATACAGGAACATAAGAAATTAAACTTCTTTATTGTGCTGGGTTAGTTTTAGCTCAGGTTCAGTTCCTCAGTCTGGCTTTTCTCTTGGCAGAAACTACTTAAAAATCATAACAGCAGCCTAAAGAAATACCCATGGAGCCACAGCCTACACTGTGTGTGCGTACACCATACAGAGTGAACGCTGCCGCAACCAGATGGTACAAGTTATGCAAAGGTAGACAAGTGTCCAAATAAAATCTAGTAAGTAACAAAGTACAATGATCATACCTAAATAATTCTGTAATAATTCTGTAAACTATGGAAACTGTGGAGTCTGCTTCTCTCTAGATTTTGTCCTTCGTCCCTGATTTCTCCACCTTGTCCCCCACAAAGCTCCCAACTCCGCCACCATGTCCTGCAACCCTCTGGCTAGTCTGGTTTGAGAGATGTACCATTCCCTTTTCCTAGGTTTGAATCTGGCTTCTAATAGCTACATTTACACTGCAAAAGACTGTGAACCATCAACCTCTTTCCACCCTCTTCATGAAATTATAAATATTTATCATACCCTGCCCTGCAGAGTGCTGGCTAATTAGTTCAAAAGTTCTTTGGGAACAATCAGTTGAAAGGAGTGAATAAACCTCATTTAAGAGGGACTAAAAATGATTCTGCAACACTAAAAAGATCGATATCTAGTGATTGGTTGTAAAGAGCATAACATAATTTGTCTGAGACACACTCCTTACTGCATTTGGCACAATTAGGGGACTCCCATTAAAATAAGTTCGGTTCTTATTTACTACCTGCATGACATTACTCTGTAGGAAAAACAGGCCGAAGGATAGATAGAGAAGCTGGATAACGTCAGTATGCCATGAAACTTAGAACTTGAAAACAAACAGGTGAGACATGAGGCAGGGGAGCAAAGGTGACAGACAGAAAACCTCTGATGGCTACTTGTAGACTTTTCCGACTTAGACTTTTAGGATTATTTTTGATATGGCATTA
>NW_010576879.1:15557-27586 GCF_000705375.1 Tinamus guttatus | reverse complement strand
CCTGCTGATAATTTGATTCCTCTCCATTAATCTTCCCTACTCCATGTCAAATGTTGAATGTCTTCAGCTCTATTAGTGAGATGCTTGAAGAAATCTGTCCAGCTCATTTCCCAAGTGAAAACTTTTAATTTAAATTCAGTATAATCCAGTAATATAACTATGTAGTCACACAGAATTCTGTAATAGGATTCTGGAATTGAATTCTGCCAACACACCTTATACCTGAGATGACATAACAAAAAGCTGAATGAGAGGAGGCATATGCATAGGTATGTTGGTAACATCACAAGTTACAGACAGTGTCTTTCATACTGAGTTGCCTTGTCCCATCAGTGAGTTCATGAGCAACGGCTCAGTTTAGCTGTCCAGATAACCCGCTAATGGGAATCTGAGCTGGCCTTAACCACCCCTTCTGCTCCTTCCAAGTTTTAGGAAGATCTGTCTGCTTACCTTCTAGAATAGTTCATCTATTAACCTTATTTAATGAAATGAATTTTCACATGTTTATAATGAAAAGCTCTTGTTATGGGACATACACAAACATATCACATTTCACATCTCCTTTTAATAAGATAATCTTCACAGTGTTTAAAGGATCTCCTGAGACAGAAATGCCATTGAAATAAGACAAATGTGCAATTTCATAAAAACAACTATCAACAAATAATATTGGCAAAAAATAAAAATAAACGCTAGCACCAATAGCATCAGTATGGTTTAGGAAATTAAAAAATATCAAAGTGATTGGAAGGATATTAGCAAAGTCATGGCTTATCATTTGCATTCATAATGTTGAAACCAGCTATACTTTTACAAAACTCTTACTGTTTCACGAGTCTTTACTAGTGAAATGTTGCGGGGGTAAGTCAGGATTCCTACCACATCAAGTGCTATGCTGCTGTGTTTTCAATGAATAGGACCAGGATTTCTTGAAATCTTTGTAATGCATGAACAGAACTACTTATTTCACCTTCAGGGAAATCCATTATAATAAAGTAGGAAACTCAAACACAAGAAGTTATTCAGGAGCTTTTCTCTTACAGAACTGGGCACTGGGCCCATGCACCACCCAGAAATAAGTGAAGAAATAAGTGGTCATTCCTTACGGACTGATTAGTATTTTTCAGATATATTTTCAGGATATTTCCCAAAATGTTAAGGCATTTTTCAGTATTCATAGTGTCTATTTCTGATTTTTTTAACAAACCAATTATTAATTTTCCCCAACAAGAATGCTGTTTCCTAAAATAGATATTTGTATTTTTACTCAAGGAATACAGCAGACTCTGTACTATGGGCAACATTTCTCTTTTATCTCATAAACGAGCCATATGAACAGCCATACTAATTCATAGCTATGAATAACATCTATCCCTCTACACTGTATTTCCCACTGCCCTCTGCCCTATGGTTAAAATGAAGGGGACTTAATGGTAGCTTATTTAAATTACTCAACCCCACCTCTGCTGTTAATATTTTAATGGAAATGTAGCTACTTATTTTATGATCTACAATTCACAGAGAGACTGACTGTGTTAGCATTTTGTCACTCTGCCATCCCAAACAACAGGGATTCAAATTCTGTGTTACTAAAAATGTTTGTTATTAATCATTATAATAATAGTTATGTAGGGCATGGGGGAATCTTAGCCTGACAATGTCCCTTGAAGTCTTAGAGCTGTCCAGCAATAGAAAATTAAATATAAAATATATAATTTAAGTTGGAAAACCTGTGGTGCCACTACCAGACAGCTGTAAAATCTCCAAGGCAATTCTAAAAACTGTTAGAAACTTTTAGGCAAGGTCCCAGACTAGAAATGAAAACTATTAAGTAGTAAATAGGAAGGGTTAATGTACTTAGAAGGGGAAACTCTTAAACAGTATGTCAAGAATAATAGTTATTGCTTCCAACATGTAGGGGAATTTTTAAAGTTTTAAACGAATTATTGACCTCAGTTTTTTTTTTTTTTTAATAATTAGCCTACCAGAACGTGATGAAACTGTTGTGTTTAAAGATACAAGTGATCACAAGCAGAACTGGTAGCTTTGGAGTCTTATTCGTCCCTAGTCCCCATTGGATAGTTGTGGAAGAAGCTGTGTATAGAGTCTGGGTGCGAGCAGATCGGGTTTTTTTCTTTCCTGTTCATTTGGCTCTGTTGAATCTAACTTTGCATGCTTTGCTGTTTTTTGCCCCCTTTCTCACTTCCAGGAAGAGAGCCCCCTGAGTGTGTCTAGCCCAGAGTGTATTGGTACCTGGCTGCATTACATCAGTGGTGTGTGTACTGGGCGTCAAAGACACAGATCAGGGGAACAAATCACTTCTTCCCCTGTCTTCCCTAAATCATTGCCTTTCACATCCAGTATTTTTGGCTCATGGCAACAGGTTTTTAAACTTCATTCAACCTTATTATGCATTTCAAGCAACAGCCAACTGTCTTTAAGGACATCTAATCCCTTAAGAGCAGGCTGGTCTAGGTATGTGCATACAATTGACATTTCGTTTCGTGTTAGCTTTTCTTCTGCCCAGTGTTCTGCACAGTTGTGCTTCCTTTATTTTTTTTTTCCTTTAATTTATTGATCAATTGATTTAAATCTTTTTCCAGGACCAGGTAGCATTTGTAATCAATAATATCTGCTGATTGTCTGAAACAGTACAACCTTTTGAATGGGACAATTTTATTTTTTTGCAGCAAAAGTGTTTACGTAAATTATAGTTGAAAAGAGCAAATTATTGGAGACTGTTAACGTTCCTGACTCTTTACTGCCCAGAACAGGTACAAAGGATTATTTTTAGCATAATGTAGCTCTTTAAGATTTTGTAGTTCATTACTGAGCTGTTGGTTTTTGTAGAATCTTTTGAAAAGGCCTAGAATGGAAACCATTAAAACCCTTTTCTTGAAGATAATTAATGTTTCCTACCATGGGCAACTGATGGAATTGAAGGTGTGGTATCTAAGCAGGGAAAAAAACAAAGAAACAAGCTTCAAGTTTCTTGGGTGTATCAGGGCTTTTGCACACAGTCCCTTTCAAAAATCGATTTCTCTCTTTCAGTGCTAGAATTAATTTTGCTCTAATTCAATGACTTGTTTCAAATTCTTGTAATACAAGTGATGTTTTCTTGTTGTTTCTTTGAAACAGGCATTCATTTGACCAACATGCAAAAACATGACATTTCATGCTAATGTAAATTAATATTGTATCTTCCTTTTTTTTTCTTTAAGTGTAAAATGTCTTTTCATGGGAAAAATGCAACATAGGAAATGTATAAGCTATGTATATCAGGCTAGAGGTAGCTTTTTCCTTTCCTTATAAAGATGTGTATTTTTGTCTAATCTTTCTGTGATTATTTTCTCCCTACTTATATATTTTTTCCTTAGTAAAATGCATACATCAGGTGCTCTCCTTTACTGAAGTTCTGTTTTAATGTGTGCTTGCTACATGCTTGCTAAGTTAAACAACTTTTTTTTTTTCGTCAGTGTGACACAATATGGCTTGTGGAAGATGAAATATTTGTGTGTGTAGGTCAAGATGTTACTTTTGGTGCTTTTGCCACAGACCAGGCACCCGTTTCTTTTGGCTGTGATTGGTCACATGTGCTAGTAATGTTTCCTCTCATTTGGGTCATCCAAAGCAATGAAAGGAAATATCTCCAAATAGTTGGTCTAGTGAACCATTTTTCCCTTTGAGTCATAGTGAAGATAAAGGAAAAAAAATATGGTACTTTTTTCCATTTTATTCACTGGTATTTGTAAGTCTCATATATGGTGCATTATAAAAAAAATCTATTTCTGTGTATGACTGTGAAATGTTGCAGTTTGAAAGCCGTAGTGGTGGTGGGGGGGGGAGGAGATATCAGATCAGTATCGGATTTACGAACAGTCTGTGGACCGTAGGTCCGATCGCCTTCCTAGGAGTGAAATCGAGATCCCAAATAGTGTAATCACCTATAAGTTCGACTCTGGCAGTATCGGATTCACGAACAGTCTGTCAACTGTAGGTCTGATCGCCTCCCCCCAAACAAGTAGTCGAGTTCACAAACAGTGAGAAATGATCAACTAACTTAAAAATACTGATGGTGAAAATTTTAGGATTCCTGACTCTTTTCTGGTGGATTTTGGCTCTGTTTTTTCCCCCCAAAAAATCACTACTCAATGTTCAACTCTAACCTGATATAACCTTGTATGCCAGAATCACCAGCTCATTCTACTTGTTTTCATACACTTCATGACACATCTTGTAGCTATCAACAGCCCTCTATTTAAGGGCTCTGTTTAAGCTTGTTACCTTTCTTTTTTGGGGGGGTGTTTTTTTTTTTTTTTTTCTTCCTCTCTCTCTCTTTTTTTTTTTTTAATGTTTTGGTAGCTGTTACAAATTTCAGGTACCTGTTTTTCTCTTTCTCAGACATCACACATGGTTCTGCTGTTAAAAGGTTTTCAACCACAAGGCTGAAGAGGGGGGATTCCTAAAAGGAAAGAGTTTTTTGTTTGTTTGTTTGTTTGTTTGTTTGTTTTCCTCTCAGGATCCATTTTGAATTTCCTTTCAGGTTTTCTGTAACATTCCACTGAAAGATTAATAGGTATTTTAAAAAATGAACCCAACAGTGTCCCACTGCATTTCTGTGCAAGAGTAAGATTGAAAAGTGTAAAAATGAATTCAGCTGATGACAACACTTCCACCAGGATAGAGAGAACTCTTCTCAAAGAAAGGGTTTGTGCTTTGCATGCACGCACAGTTACATAGGATATTAACACGTGTGTCAAACCTTTCTAGTGCTTACACTAAAGCTTAGCTGCTTTTTAAGAAAAAAAAATACAACTAAAGAGAGTGTTGGTGTTTCTTTTGCACATGGAAAGCAAGTTTCCCTGAAATGCAATGTTTTCCCTTACTTTAGTGAAGCTGGCATAAGCACGCTGCAGTTGACTGTATAGCTGGCGTGGCTCTCACTCAAATTTGAGTATGGCCATGGTGGATTCAAGTATCAACCCAGACATCCTTGGGTTGAACTTTTGTGGAGTGTTTTTTTTTTTTCTACATAAATCACTAAGGGAGGAGCAAATGGGGAACACTGGCTAGCATAGGAATATTATTATGCTTATTATTTTGGGGAGAGGGAACAGTTCACAGTTAGATTGCTATCTCTTAAAAAAAAATACCTTGAACTGAAATTCGAAACATTATTTCATTCACTGTTGTTTCTTCATTTAAGTATCATAAAGGAAATGTAGCAACTATACATTTACAGTATTGAACTGCAAGCTTGGAATGTTACAGCTATATGTGAGAACACTAATGGACACATTTTCCTCTTTTGAAATGCAATTGGATAAAGAGAGCTGAGTTATCCAACTTGCTCAGTTTACAGAAGTGCAGTTTTATGCCACAATGGGTTTAAATGCTTTTGATATATTAGTAATGCAAATATGCATGGTTGGTTTATGATAAATACTAATGTAGAAGAGTAGAGTCCAGTAAATTTTAGATTTTTGGTTTGGTATACTTACCCATGCTAATATACAAAACTTCTAGTGTTTTAAGTACTGATTTTTAAATCCACAAAGGTAGGTGTAAATCTGTTCTACACAATTAAAACCTGTAACCTCAAAGTACCCAAGTGCTAATCGTGGTTTTCCATGGATACTGGAGACAACAGTTGTTTTCACAGAATACTCGAGATGATAGAAGGCGACTTCTTCAAATTTTTCTCATTGAGAGCTTTAGCTTTTTAGCTCTTCTGTCTCAGCCAGCTGTTGACAACACAGCTGTCCACTTGCATGAATGAGTTACCTATTCAGTGTTCTGCCTTGTATGCGAATGAGTAGGAGAAATACTGCCATTTCTTGACTTTTTTTAGTGACTTAAAGGAAGGTTATTCTTCATGAACTGATACAATGTTTGTAGACCAGTTCTGTACATGTGACTTCTACACGTGCATGGGACTTGTATCCCATGCTCTGTTACATGGTACTTTGAGTTTAGTTTATTCTGGAAATTGGTCCACCTTTTTTCAACTCCATGTTGTATTAACATCAGGATTCCAAGAGTATTATGTCTGCATGTATTGATTTTAAAATAATTATTTTGTTTTATGCATTAATGCTTACCTATGCAATAGCTTAATTCCTGTCTTATGTTTGGAAATCTTTTATTATTATTATTTTTGCAGGTTTTGAACTGTATTCCATGGTGCCTTCTATTTGCCCTTTGGAAACCCTACATGATTCCCTGTCTCTAAAGCAGGTGGATGAATTTCTTGCCTCTGTTGCTGCTCCATCAAGTGAAAATCTACAGGAGACATGTACTGCTTTTAGTTGTAATTATGCTCATCTTAAATTGTTAAATATTGTCTAGTTAATCTTTCCACTATTTTATAGCAAATGATTAAACTAAGAATATTGTTTCTTTAAAAGAGAAAAGGAAGAAAAAAACCCCGCAACATAGATTAACGGCAATATTAACTTTTTTGGTATCCTCTTGTTATAGTACCATGTACCATGTAACAGATTTGAATCAGTAGCTAATTAGATAGTGCAGGCTAAATTAACACAGCTCATAAATATTTTAAAGTTCTTAGGTATTTAAAAAGTTTCATTATATTGTTTAGGATTGGGAAAGATGGTGCCTCTTAAAAGCAGTAAAGAATTGGCAGTTCACAAGAGGGTAAAAAAATACTAACAAAAAAGGTCATGCTATTGGAGTGGTTTGGAAAGCTGGATTTTCACAGTTCTGCTTATGTAGAGATGATCTATCTATAGATCCTTCTGCTTTCCTACCACATTGGGGAGGTGTCTAGAGAGTCGTCCGTTGTATATGTTCCTTAGACCTGTTGGGCTACATGGGGCATTTTGGTGACCCATGAGCAGTAGCACTAACTGTTGCCAGTCGTCTTCTGTTATTGAGACTTGGTTGCCAAAGATGCTCTCATGCCACTTTCTGAGGTAAAAAGGAGATTTTTGTCTTTTACTCTTTGAAGTTTTACACAAGAGAGTCAAAAATCTGTGACTGGCTTGCAGGGCTTCTGGCTAAGACTTTGGTAGTATTAGACAGATACATGGTTCTGTCACTGTTATTTTTAGCATTTTGCTATTAATAATGGTATTTTTAATATTTGTGATGTGTATCTTTTCCCTGCCCCCTTTCAGCTTCTCCAACTTGCATGAGTCCACTGTCAGGAAGGAAGAGTTTGTTAAATACATACACCCCTGCAAAAATTCTCCCAACACCACTTGAAGCTTTGCCTGAAAGGCTAGCAGTAGAGAAAATACCCACATGTAAGTAACTTCTGGCAGAGGTAGAATAACAAACCTCATTTAATTGTTTCTTGCAGGATTTCTCTTCTTACATATTGTGTAATTTCTCCAGGCAGCTATTTCATAGCATTCCCTATATATGTAGGTGGGAACATTTTAGTAGTCATCTAGAACTCATGGCATCGCCCATGTTATCCTAACAGTAAAGCTTTGTTAATAGCTGATTTCTCTTATGCTCCAGAGTGTTTGAAAGAAATGTTATGATCTGAAAATTCACTTTTTTTTTGTCTTGTTCTGTAAGTATTTCAGCATTTCTAGTCTTTCTTAGATGAACAGAGGTTATTTATTTAAATGGCAGCCTTGCAAACATGAATAGAATTAATGAACCAAAAAAAAAAAAAAAAGAAAAATCCTAACTGAAGATTTGCTATTTACAAAATAGGTAAAAGAAGAAAAATGACCTGGGAAATTGAAATGGTTGGTGCTGTGCATCTCAAAATTCACTGTTGAAAGGCAGGATTCCTCACAGACCTTGTAACAGGGAAATTAAGAAAGAGGAAAAAGACCAATGAGATTCAAAGAAAATTATTTTTTTAATGTTTTGATAGTAACACTAGCTTACTGCACGCACAAGATATACTTCCTTTACTGATTAAACAGCATACGCATGAGCAGGGAACATATGTACAGTTAAAACAGTTAATTTTTCTTCTTTTTTTTTTTTCATTTCATTTGACTACTTCAGAATTTTGCTGCTCATTGGTATGTGGGCCTGGAAGTTGCAACATTGCTTGAAAAAGAACTTAAAAATAAATAAATAAATTTAGTTTTTGATCTTTTTGATCTTTTCTTGACTTGAAACTACTAACATGACCTTGCTTTTTTTTTCTCCTCCTTTTCCTTTGAGTTAGGCTGTTTGTGGATGCCCCCCAGTTATTAATATCCCATGCTTTCTATATTGGTTTCATCCAGAGGTGGTTTTATTGCGAAACTGCGTGTTCAGATAAAACTTCTTGTGCATTTGCTCTAGTGGTACATTTCGGATTTTTTTTTTTTTAGCTTAGTACTAGTGCTAAGTAGATTGGTATTACAGTTTGCACTGTTGGAGGCACATTACCCAAACAATGTTTATTTAAATAGAGAAGAATCACAGACTGGTTGAGGTTGGAAGGGACCTCTAGGGATCATCTAGTCCAGCCACCCTGCTTCAGCAGGGACACCTAGAGCATGTGGCACAGGGTGGCATCCAGGCAGGTTTTCAAGATCTCCAGAGAAGGAGACTCCACAACCTCTCTGGGCAGCCTGTTTCAGGGCTCTGTCACCCTCACAGGAAAGAAGTTCTTCCTCACAGGGAGGAGGAACTTCCTGTGTTTTAAGAAGCTACTAGATAAAAGATTTTCTGAAAGATGTTAATATTTCAAAATGTCTAGGTATAACCTGTAGTAAGTATGCTGCAGCATCTATTAGGAAGTTCCTCCTCCTCTTTTCTGTGATACTTGGGTCAATACTGTTCTGTTGGAAAGGTGGCACCATGAGAGGCCAGTCGGAGCTCCTCATTCATGCCAGGGAGCTGGGTGAAAGCAGCTGACAGCTTTAGGCGTATGTGGAGCACATGCAGCTTGAACTGCCAGCTGGCCACGCTGTCTGCTCTTGGGCATCTGTGCTGCTTTAAAGGTTTCGAGAACAAGGTCAGGTTGCATTTCAAGGGCCTCCTTAGAGACAGCTCTGCTAGTCTAAACTAGCTGGTCAAGGCTACTCGGAAAGAACTTGCAGACTTTCCTCTCTGTTGGGTCATGGAGTTTGAAGGTAAACACTGATATTTACCACTTTTTTTTTTTTAATGAAAATACTTTTGCTTAGACTTGTCTATGTTAGAAACTTTTCCTTGGGAAAGGTCAGTAGATTTATGAGAATATTAAATAGGGAAGGTTGAATTCTTAGTCCCTTTCTTACACTTGAAACGATTTTTATTGTACTGCAACTCCAAGAAGTGGGTGTGTTTGTTTGCCTTCCCCCCACCCCCACCCCTGCCAGCTTTGGCTTTTCTGTTCTGAGTTAATTTCTTGCTTTCTAGGGTTTTCAAACCTACTTTCCTCTGTTTTATCTATTAAAATGCATACCTTTTACCGATAGGCTCACTTGGTCAAACAAAGTACTTATTCTACTGATAATATATGTGGTTTTGAGGTTATTTGCCATTTTAGTGTTCGTATAAAGAATTTTTAATAGTGATGGATTGATAGATGTGTAACTTCAGGATCTGTTTACTTTAAGATCTAATTATTGTAACATTGTGCATGTTTCTGTGCTTTTGTTGCATTTGCCTTCCTTTTAAAATCTTTTTACCATGGATGTTCTTATAAAGAAAATATATATAAACATAAAGAAAAGATAATATCTATAAAATCTAATAATTTTCTTTCTGTTCTTACCTTTGCAGCTACCAGTGTATCTGCTGGCTGTGAATCTAATGTTAAGCTGTCTCCAGAAGAAACCTCTTGGGATGTAAATGTTAGTGCTGAAACTCTTTCTGAGAAGAAATGAAATTGCTGAAAAGAAATGAAATTGGAAGCAACTTCTTAAACGATTCTGTAGTGTGCATTTGATTGTATAGAAACAGACTAAATAATGGTTGAGCTTTCAAAAGCCATTTGCATCTGCATTTCATAGTGAACTTAATCCCGTATAGACTAAGGACAACTAGCATGCGCTCTACATATCTAGGTCAAAGATCTCAGTTTTTAAAAACATTTAAGGAAATATTTATCAGCTGGATAAATTGCACACCTTTAATGGAAAAAGCTGCACAAGAATCTTTTTTGTGTCTTCAAATATTTACTGTAAACATGTACAAAAATACAAAACCTGTCCAGTGGTATGTTATGGTGGCATTGTTGATGCTGCCGTAATGAAACATTATTTGTTGTCATTATAAACTTCTATTTTCATGAGTTTATAATTTGCCCATGAGTTTCTTTTGGGGACTGAAAGGTAACACATGTCTTTGCTAGGAGTTTTTTTTTTTATATATAATTTAACTACATATCCAAAGAAATCGCTTTGCCTCTTTTTGAAGGTAAGCAGGTGTTTTCTGCATTTGAATGATTTTGTATCCTATGTGCTGCAATAACTAGGCATAATGGAGTAAGTTGATGTATTTTCACTTTGGAGTCTCCATACTTTCATTCTGTGTTTACATCAGACATAAAACATTCTAAAATACCTTCTCTTTTGTTGTTTAGTATTCGTACTTATATGTAAGTACCTGTATATCATCCAGCAGATAAAATGGTCCTTTTTATGTTTTTATTGAAAAAATATATTTATTTTTATTAAAAAAAGACAGTATTATTTGCTTCCCCATGTGTTTGTATGAAAGGCTGACATTAAAAAAGCAGGGTTTATAAAAAGAGAAATGGTTACAGCTGGTCTGGTAGTAAGTTTATCCTGAAAGCTGTAAATATCCCATCTATGCTTTTATAAGCAGCCCTTAAGAGCAGAGAGGGACTGCGGTCCAGCCAGAACTCAATGCTTGATGTTACATGCAAAGTGTGTAACGCAATACTCGGGCTCCGGGATGGCCCTGTTGAGATTTTCATGCCTCTCTCCTAATTCAGGTGGTTGTCAACAGCTCTCGTTAAAAGTCATTCAAGGCCTTACAAGAACTGTGAGAAGCTTTGGCAAATCTGTGGTGCTTTGAACCATTGAGTTGCATAGAGGAATCATCCCGTTTCAGTGGTTCTCGTGATTAGCTGTGGCATGACACATTTCTGAATGTTTAAAATTATCACAAATGTGTGCAAATGTTGTCCACTGTCCTAAGTTCAGGTGGCTGATTATTAATAAATGTCCTAAACTCCCAGTTAGCTAATTCTTTTCACATTTAAGTCACAGGAGAGACAACTTCCGGGTAGTATTTTCAAGCAGGTAAGGCTCTTGCAATGCTAATGACGTTCACTGTGGGTGGTGGAGGAATACGCTGAGTTAAGACATCTCAATATGAGTGATAGGCAGTATTCACTTTATTGCCCGAGACAGCGCACATTTATACAGTTACAGCTTGAGCATGCCAACGTGTCAGTCGGTAATTGGTTGCTAGCGGTATTTGATTGTTTGTTAGAAAGATTACTTCAGTCTGGCCAGCCCAGATTACGGTCGATAAGCAATGCAGCTTCTTCAAGAACCATACTCATGTCCACGCTCTCGTAGCCAATTCCCAACAATTCCCCCTTTTTCTTTTTGCGCGAGCAGGACATCCCCCATGCTCTTATTTATCATGCGTTTTACATAGGATAAGATACAGCTTAAGCTTAACAGTACAATTATAGCTACTACTAAAAACATTAGCAAGCTCTGCAAAATATTGCGGAGCCATCCAGTAACACCCAGCCAGTCTGTAAGGCCATTTATGCCAAAGAAACCAACATCCTCTGTTACCTTTTGGGTATGCTCCATTAATTGCTGGATGTCTCGGTGTATGGATCGCGAAGGATCATTAAGATCCATACAACACATCCCATCAAAATCTCGACAGCCATGACCATGAGCCAAAAGTAAAAAGTCTATGGCCATACGGTTTTGTAAGATCGCATGCCGCATATGGTCCTTACCATTCGCTAAATCAGAAAGAGCCCTGGTGGTAAGATTAGCCTGTTTGACCACCCAACAAGAAAGACGATCCAGATTTCGATGGGCCCTGTGATTACCCTCGCCCAGACCCTGAGTCCACATGTGACTCCTGATGTGTATCACAGCATACGGGCACAACCGTTGTTGCAAAGC
>NW_010576878.1:67096-98074 GCF_000705375.1 Tinamus guttatus | reverse complement strand
GAAATTCAGTTATTTCTTGCTAGTATCATCTTTGCAAGAGATGACTGGCGGTTGCTAGCAGCTGCCTGGATGATTTTAAGGAATCAATCTCTGATCATTTACACAAAGGAGCTAAATAGAATTTAAGAGAATTTACTACAAGAGTTAAATGGTTTAGAACTTTGAAACACCTTCTGTATTGTTTTTAAAAGCAGACTAAAGGTTTTGAAAGCAATAAAGCCCCCTCACTTTAACTATCTGATGGAACATTTTAAACTCAAGAGAAGAGTCCCTACACTTCCCAGTTCCTGTGCTCTCAGCAGGTCCATGCTGAACAGGTTTCAGTCAGGACTGTGCCAGGACAGGATAAAACTCTGCTGCAGGAGCAGCTCAAGGGAGGGATCTCTCGGAAAAGAAACAAGTGCTACTACAGACCAGCTCTACAGCAACTTCCCCCTTAAACTTGTTTACCCCCTTTTTGTCATTTAAATAGGTAGACTTTTGTTTCCAAAGTAGCTGAAGAAATGATTGGAGAGTAACATGATAGCAATATTTTGAAGACATCTATCATGGATACTAATCTTATATATTTAACTATACATTAAAATCTTTCTAGAAATCAATCTTCTCTTTTGTGTGCCTAAGTGCACATAAAACATTAACATACACTTTGTTTTTGGATTTCTGGTGTACATAGGGCCGGAATAATCACTAATAGGTTGAGTCACTCTTGACTAGCTTTTGGGTGTTGGATGCTTCGGATATTGCTTACAGACTATGCTAGTCCAAACATTTCTGTCTCATTTGAAACCATAAAGAGCATCCCTTTCATTACCTGTGGGTCAGGCAGAACCTATCTAAACTGCATTTCACTATATCGTGTTTCATCTCTACATTTTGTCAGTACTTCAAAGGAAGTCAAGGGAAAGCAATAGCACACAGTATTTTCAGCAGGTTGTACGTTGCACAATAGGACAGGAGAAATCTATCAGCATTTCAAAATTTCAGTGTTTTTTTTTTAAAAAAAGAGTAGAAAAAATATATATGCTAGTAGATGATCTGTTGAACCAACAAGTTTTAAATGCTGCGTTATGAAGGCAACCATATATATTTTAGAACCTATATGACACAATCCTTTGTTATATTTGACATAATGTTCTGTAGTCATTAAAACGAGGAGTAATCTTATAGGCATCTCATCTGCTCTCAAAGAAATGGGAGTAGGGCCAGCTTCTTAAGTACGCAAAAATCCAAGGAAAAGATTTAGCTATCTATCAGCATGTATTCATTACAGCAAAATTATTTTTGCTCACTATCAGCATACCCGACACTTCACAATGTATAGAAATCAGACAACATTTAACAAGTAGGTTTAAGAAAAAACAGAAGTCTCTTCACCACCCTCCCCGCTTTATAACAAAGAAGAGAAGCAAAAGATGAGGAGCCCAGGGTCTAGATGAGGAATAGGGCTACTTGTTGTTGTTGTTTTTTTTTCCCCCTGCCTCACATAGCGTTAAAACAGTTCCAACGATACTTTGCAAAATTCACTTCAAGATGAAGCCCTTCCACTATTTCCCTGTATGTCGTAGTCTCAAATTCCACTCTGCATGTCCTGTTCTCTGAAGGTCTATTTCAAGAGAAACAATACGCTTTTCTTGTCCAAGCGTGTGCCTGTATGTTATTGTCCTCTCCTTTTCTTTCTCTCCCTGCATGTGTATATTTACACACACATTACACACTCCCAAGATTGCCTTGCCAATTAACATACACTTGGCTAATACAACCTTTTTCTTCTTTTATTTTCTGTTTGTTGATTACTCTAAGTTTTCCTTCCAGAGCAGCACAGGGAAGGTGATTACCGTTTCTATGCAAAGCATGCACATCTGTCTGCCCCGACAAGACAATGTTTCGCCTGTTCACCTTCCGAAAGAGATGCCTGGAAGATGCTCCAGCCTTCCGCAAGGAGATCAAAGCGCTGCTACGACACGCTGGTCAAGCACTTCCCTTTCATCTGGATATATTGTTTGCGACTGTGTGGTATTCTTAAAGGGCGAAGAGGATTTTTAATCATTGCAGGAAGAGCACTCAGATGACAGCAAGGAAAAACACAAAGTTAAGAATTGCTTATAATCAAACTCCTACACAGGAACAGCAGGTTAGATATTTGAAATATACTGCAAATAGGCTCAAGCAGCAACAAAAAAAATAGAAATTCAGGGAGCATAAAATAATCAGTAAGCATTGATACTTTATGATGTTATGAAGGTTGCTTTATTCCCAGTAAAATTGTTATACTAGTAGATACAACACTTATTTTACGTTTCCAAGAATGAATGCTGCATGGCAATAAAAAGGAATCATGCTATTTGCAGTATACCTAATAATTCTACAGACCTGAAGAATCCCCAAATTTATGAAAAGCAATGTGAGAAAGAACACTTATGTTTTGACAAATTACCTGATAACCTGATAAACTGCAAATTAAAGAACTTTCTGAAAAGCAAAGAAAACACATAATTTGAAGGTTCTTCAAGTGCAACATTTCTTTCAAATCAGCACTTCACTTTAAAACATTCAACAAGCTTCATATCCTTTCACTTTATTATTCACTTCAATAAAAAAGTGAGGCAAACTCTGTCTTTGGCTCATTTGCTTTGAGGATATGTGTGCTTTGGCCTTAGAAGGAGCCTAATGAACTCTGTGTAGTTGAACACTTGCTTTTCAGTTTCCAACAACGTGGTAGTGCTGAAGGAAAGGCCGGCAAGCAGCAGCACAGGGGCACAGCCTCACAGCATCCCTTTGCTGCATGCAGATCCAAGGGCCTCAGCCAAGCCCTGGCATTTCAGAAATCCCCCTCAGTGCAAGCAGGTACCTGGGACAAGGATCCGTACCCATCCGCACCCTCAGCAGCACTGCAGGAACACGGGACATCACGAGGTATCTGGGCTGAGGTACATTTGACCGCTAGGAGTTCAGGCTCCTTCACACCTGGTAAGCGGTTGGAGTGCAACAAATGTGCTGAGCAAGGGCTTAGAGCAAGGGCTGCTGCGGGCCTGACCTCCCCAGACAGGGAAGGGGTAAAACCCGACCCCTGCTCTGGGGCAGGTCCCTGGGGCCAGCCCTGCCCCACGGTAACGCTGCGCCCAGAGCTGCTGCCTCTCCTGGATTGCTGCTACCAGCAAAGCTGGTAATCAACAGCAAGTCACCAGTGACGCACGTTCCTCTCCAGAAGCAGATGGACCTGCTGTGTGTAAGATGAGTTCCATCACAGTTTTGTCCTAGTCTATCTTAATAGGAGTATTTCCATTTCGTTTTAGTGAAAATAAACAGTATTAAGTGCAAGAATCTCCTGTATAAATATTTATCTACGGAGGAAAAAGTGTCCTTCTGTGCAACCACGGATGGACAGACAAACTCTCAACACTAAATTCGGGAAAATAGCCTTCGGACACAAAGCTGAGCAGTGTTTGGACAGATGGCTACTTTTCTATAAATGCTTCATTTTACTTCTATTGTTTTTTCAGAGCTGAGTGCTATGCTGGAAATAAATCTATAACACCATTTTTTTTTTTTTTAGGACTTCCCACGAATTCCACAAATAAGAGTTTACCATAGTCTTTGAATGAACTGCAAGATCACCAAAATATAGATAGAAGAGACCTTGCCAGGGAATATGCATAGCACCAAGCACAAGCTGTGGGAGTCCTGCTCACAAAGAAGCTAGGAAAGTTGGAAGCCTCTCGGGTCCCATAAAAACTCCAACATGTATGTATATACAAGGAGGACCTTCACTGACAGTAAGTGAAACTAAAAAAGCAAATCTTAACTGGGAAGATTCTTCCCTTTGGCTAAGCAACAACCCATACCTACAATAGAGAAGAAAGCTGATAACTAGGCTCAAGCGAACTGATTTAGATGAAGAACTGATCTGAACCTCTGCCCAACGTTTGAACCCAGAGGAATTTTCGTTCATAAGTTTTGCTGTTGTTTCTTTGTTTTTCCACCCACCTCTTCCCCTCTCTTCAGTTTGTTCCCACTCCAAAACTTATTCTTTTCCATTCCTGGTGAAATCTAATCTAGAATTTGGTGTCATAAGAAGCCTTTTTATTTGAGCTGACAGTTTTGTATATCCTGTAGCTCTTCTCCATCTCCCATTTTTCCAGACTGGAGAGATTTGGCTGTGAACAGAGCCTGAATACACACAGCTACTGCTCACACAATCCAGGCAGTATGTTGAGACATTAAGACAGCTAAAGGATAAGTTTTTTCATCCCTTTTCCTCTCTATCAGAAAAAAAAAATATGTGTATATATATATAAAATATATAAATATATATATTTACATTTTTCCCCCCTTCCAGAAGTCCTTTCAATCTGTCAAAGATTTGATCATTAAGAATCAAAATGTTTAACACGTGAAAAGTCCAAAAACCTCCATTTTTGTAATATTAACTGAAATACATTTGACAAGGTGATTATGACAGATTTTTCAGTACTTAAATCCCATAACTGTTCCCACAATAACAATAATTTTGAGGATGTTTGCGAATGGCAGAAAAAGCTATTTCCACTGGAAACCTGTTCTTCAAATTCACCTCTTGGTTAACTCAGCACACCAACACACAAGGGCCGAGGTGGATTCGGTCTCTCCACATACTCCTGTTACTTTCTGACCATATTTTGTCACACTATAAGCCCATGTAGCACATTATTCACTCCTCAAAAGTGGCCCAAAAGCCATCTAGCAGTTTGAGGAGTAGAGATATTAGGAAGAGGCAATATTCTGGGGGCTGTAACCCAATGCATGTTCCTCTCTAGCGACTTGCATTTTTGAGATACCCAGTGCTACAGTTGCATCCACAACGCCCTGGTTAAACCACCTGAGTGGAGCAGCTCTTCAGGAGCCTATTGACCAGCTCTTTCATCTCTGTACCCCCTCTTCTCAAGATGGATCAGCTGGCTGTTAGAAAAACTTATTATCTCAGTAATTATTGTCTCAGATTTTCCATGGGGCAAGTTCACTGTTCAGACCAGTAGTGTTCACTATGTGGGGGACTAAACAAACAGCCCTCAGTGAGCAGAAGACATCTGATAATTGCCAAAGAAACAATATAAAAATGCCACCAAAACATTAAATATCCATTTGCAGTTAATCTCTTTTCTAAAGCCAGGAGAATGTATCAAAAAAAAAAAATCCTTAAGTGAAGCAGTCAGATATTCCTGTTCAATTTTCTTTAAATATTTAGCTGATTTAGGTAAAACAAGATTAAAATACAAGATAATCTATATAAGGTAACATGACTCAAATTTTGTCTTTTTTTCCTGTTTCTCTCCCAAAATATCGGGAAAGGTTGAAATAAGGTTAAAAAAAGAGCAGTTACTATATACTCAAATGAAAGAGTTCTAACAAGCTCTTCAGCCAATTCTTTTAAAATGGGACTCTAATGTGTAATCCTGGTTACAGTCATTTAAATATGAAAAGACTCCAGGCTAGAGGTGCTAATAAGAACACTACACACTTGAGATTTAAATGGATTTGGCAATTCGTATTTCAATAAGAAAAACACTGCTAAATCTTAAAGAAACACCTTCACTCCTACACTGTATCCATTTATGCTACTTACACGCATACATTCTAGCATCACTAATGCAAACCACGCTTCAGCAAGACAATTTAATTGCCCTTCAAAAGGCAGAAAAAGGAACATATCATTAGCATGACACTTCTCAAATGCATGAAAAGGTTAGTTGTGCTACATTAAGCTACAGGTAGGTGTAACTGAAAAATACATTCTTTGCTTGGTGATAAGGAAAACGTAGAAATGCAAATGCTAGTGTGACAGACTGTCTTCTGCTTTTTCTCACTGCAGAGATCTGACAACCTCAAACTGAAGCTATATTCCCAGAAGGTACTGGATTCTGCCCTTCGTTCATTCCCAGTGTAATACGTGTATTTGTTGGTGCTTTAATAAGGAACCACTCTCATCACCAGCACTGTGTTTTGTTCTTTCACTCGAGAACCTCATCAACATTTTCTCTTTTGCCAAAGTAAGTTTTAACTGCTATATGATGAAAATTTTTATGATGCCCCCTTTTCTGAGACAGCCCTAACTCCAAGTATGTACACAGAAGTAGATTACAGTAAGGAGCTTGGAATCAGTTTGAAAGAAAGATATTCCCCATAAAAGCCTCTAGCTTTGACCGTCTTCATCTTTGTACGCAATTAGTAATATTTATCTCCACAAAATCGATGCGCTTATATGCATCCAGATAGAATCACATTATTTGTACTATGTGCAAACACTTGTTTTAAATATTACAAGTCTCACTACAGTTTGCTGAAAATGTGAGAGGGAAAAGAGCCCAGAGCACCGCTAGCAGTTGCCACTGCAGCCCCATGGTATCGTAAGGCAGCCTCCTTTTCCTCGTGCTACAGCTCAGCTCCTCTATTTTAGCCATTTTAGGTTTGAACACTAGAAACTGGGGGAGTGTTTCGGTTGAGACTTTTCATAGAATTTGCAAATACCTTTGATGTTCTGAAGAAAAAAGGATATGACTTGGTGCCATGCGAACACATAAGCAATTTCATGGAAAACCTTGTGAACTGCCATGCCAAGTTTTAGGCTAAATGAAGATGCAGATGAGCAGTTCTGAAATATGCTGCAGAAACAATAGGACTGCATAGGAAACCCAGTACATTTCCTTCCAACAAGGTAGGATAAGGATAATTTTTGAAGCTTGCAAACCAAATTCAATATCAGCTTTTTCATGCTAGACAAAAATCTTTAAAAATCTTCCCTTTCTCTCTTATTCATGTATTCTGATTTAGTTATCTGTGCAAACCTGGGCTGAAAGGGACTTTTTTTCCCCCCTAAACCTTTATTTTTATCTTGTAACTTTTATGCTGTTGTCATTGTTCAAAAATATCTTCTAAAATCTGATGCACTAAGACAGAATTACATCCCTAAGCTTTCAGAAAGATCAATAAATGAATTAATTTCCTGAGTGGCCATACAGTTCTTGGTTTCTAAGGAAGGAAAAAGGACTAAAGGACATAGAAATACAGGCCTAGAAACAGACAGCTCATACTGCAAATCCCATCGCCAGCACAGACAGATATTTAAGGTGTTTATGCTAGCAGAGTTCCTCCTACCTTCATCCACATAGCTCCTAAAAATGAAAAGTGTGGGTAATTTATGGGATAATTTATTGGGGTCCAGAGGGGTAGAAGAGGGAAAGGTGGCAGGAGAGCAGGAGCCAACTGTAGCCACGGGCTGACGTGCCGGCTCCACTTGGCGGCCAGGCCCCGGTCACTCAGGCGGCCACTTCTGCCCTCACGGACGCTCGTGTTTGCTCCTAGTAATAACTCATCATGCAGAGGACAAAACTGATCACCAGGAAGGGGCAGGATGACTCTTGGGCACTCACCCCAGCGTCCTCAGGCTGGGCCACGGCAGGCCCAGGCACACTCCAGGCTATCAAATCCTCCTCATGAAGGAGTCAGTCACCAATGACTGTTTTCTAGTTTACTGGAGAAGGCCTTACCTGCAAAGCACAGATCCCTTCCTCATGGTTCCAATTTATTCATAGAACATCCTAGCCAAAATGAACTGACATTTCCTACCATTTCCATCATTAACTTGTTATACTGTCCAGAAGTGATACCTTGATTTTATTTCCCTTGAAACCGTGTTGATTGGCTGACAAAGAAGCACTAATTATTTAAATGCATAAAGCACTTGTTTTGGGTGTGATATGCTCCATCTTGCAGTTCCTCAGTTTCTTACATCATTAAGTCGGCCTATGTGATCTCAAAGGCCTTTTCTAACCATAATGATTCTATCTTTAAATCCTAGCTCAACTCCAGAACTTTCCAGTTTTCCAAGAACTGAGGAGGAGCTGGGAAGCAGGAAGATACATCCCTTTCCTCAGGAACAACAAATTACTGAATTTCTTACCTACCTCTTGGAAAACTCTTGGATATCTATCATCTAAAGATATGGCTTGTTATTCCTGCTTTTTAGCACCATTGGTGTTTCCTCTTTGGATAGTACGTACCCCACTGGTACCACAGATGAACAAATCATCTATTTTACCTGCTCAGTGCTGTCTGTGTATCACTGTAATCAGACTAAAGAATAGTCAGAATTCATTTTGTTTCTACTGCTCTCAGTTTTAAAAAAGACTTTTTCAGTTCCACTAGTCTCAGATTTCTCTTTGCCTCCTTTTGCTTCCAGTACTAATTATCCATGCTTCCCAAAGAGCAAGTCACTGATAACTATTTTCATTTCCCTCCAAACTTAGTATTCTTCCTTATCTTCAAGCGAAGCCCAACTCTGCTCTCTCAATAGCAACTTTATACTTTAGCAGATGCTTATAAAGCCAGAATTAAACAATTCCCAGCTATTACTTGTATTTTCCTGTTCAAATGCATCCTCTCTCCCAGTGGATTTGGCCTACAATCACTTTTCTCTTTGTGGAATCAGCCCCATTAACACTTTTTGGTACAGGAGAGAAGAAATCCAAGATCAAAAATAACATTGCGATTTGCAGAGCAAGTACCTAACACAAAACAGGTTTTAAACTCCTTTTGTCTCATTTGCAAAGCCCATTTCCCTGCAGTATTGGGGTGAGCAGCAGAGGAAAAGGCATCAGCAAAGCAATATTACCCAATCTTGAAGCTGCTGGGTATTAAGAAAGTCCTGTCTCCTGCCTTGTAGTCATTAATACTTGATACGCAGATGAAGACTCCAGGCTTCACATACCTTGCATAAGACCCAGAAATAAATGAGCCAGTGCATGGAAAAAGGGAGATCTTGCCTATCAATAGTTCTTTCATACCTAGTTTTAATTAAAATCCAATTCCAACTCAAATACTTTCTGGAGCACCCAGCATTTAATCTGGCATATTTGTCTGTAGAGCGGCAAGCTCTAGAAGCTGCCATCTGCATATGGTTCCAAGAGGGAATTTGATGACAGTGCTTAAACAACATCAAGATAAATTTGAAGTATCACAAACAGCTCTGTACTGTTATTTTAATTTTTGCTTCTTAAGGTTCAGCTGAAATAAATCAGGTAATTTAAAAAGTAACTCAAATCCATATTAATGGGCCTTTAATATAGGAGGTAATGTGAATAAGTTTTCCTAAGCAGCTTTAAAAGTTTACATTGAGAAGATGGAATAGATACACAACTCTGCTCAAATATTTTTATTTATGTAATATATGAAATAAAACAAGTTTCAGCAAAGCATGAAATCCGATGAGGATTCTACCTTAAGGAAAAAAAAAATGTCTTTTGTAATAACAAATAGTTGGAACTAGTGCATTGCTTTAGCGACATTGTTCCCTTCAAGACAAGTCTAAACTGTTCAACATTATGAAAACTCTGCCTATTGCTTTGTACCAGAAAATTTATTACCACCAAATCATTTACAACAGACAGCATGCATTCCAAAACTGATTTGTTACTTTAGGCCACAACAACTCACTTTCAAAGCTTAAAGAATCCATTATACTGTGCAAAGAAAGAAGCATAAATATAACACGTGTTAGAAGCAAGTTTAAATGGAATTCCATTAAAAAGTTTACTTGAGGAAGCCTACAAACACACAAACACAGCCATGCTATTCATCTGCAGTGTTCTTGGCACAGCAGTGCAGGGATTAAATACCATTTTTATTTAATGAAGTGGGCAAACATTTATCACTGTTTCAACAATCTGTTTTCCTGGTTGGTACAAGCAAGCAAGGCGGTTAGAAGAGTCACACAATTAACACAGGAACTCTTCCCTACTTGGAGATTCTGCTACCTTTTGCACAATAAGCAAAGTTGCAAATAAGCAAAATTTTACTTTGGTGCATAATACACAATAAAGCTGCCCAGCTCTGTTCTCTCACTTTCTGTTGTTTAGCTATAAAAGCAGCAATAGTCTCACAGCTCTAACAGGAGCTATTTATTGCTTTTTCTGTCTATGGAGGTCACTGAAATTCAGAAACTGCTTCCCTGGTCTAACCAGTTTTTCTGAGATCAGAGAATATATTACACCTCGTAAGACAAGACCAGCTCGCATTGAATAAGAACCCAGAGCAATCCCACAAAACCTCATCCCTGTGAGTTTCCTCAGACCCGCTGCCAGGCCGAGAGCGCCCCAAGGCCACAGCTCCCCAGGGCGGCAGAGGCTGCGGTGCTGCTGGGCACAGGCTGCCGGCGACGGAACCGGCGGTGACACCGGGTGTCACCCGGTGCCCCACTGAACCGGGGCACCGAGCTGAACATCTGCCTTTGAAGATCAAAGGGCTAACGTGGACAGTCAAGACATAGAATGTTACCTACCTGCTTTGATTTAGAGCCTCTTCAATCACAAGGAACAATGGAAGGTTTATTTCTTTTTTTGATCACGGAAATTTTGTATTGGGAGTTTATTTCTAAGTTATTGAAAAAGTTAAAACATAGCATATAAATATAGCATGTAGACACATTACCTATTCGGTCAGCATTTTCAAATATAGCTTTTCTTTGGACAGTGGCATACCTGAATAGGCCAAACTAGGCTTTAAATCCCATGCAATTCCACATGCCCAAAAATACAGGAAGCTTCTTTGAAAATAAAAGCAAAACATACAGCACAACTGTGAGTAACACACTTCATAGATAATTGCATATTTCCAGTGTTCTTTTAACAGAGGATGTTTGCCACTTATTCTGCCTTTTGAAACCATAGGACTGGAAGGAGCCCCAGAAGTGCAAAGTCCAGTTTACTGCTCTTGAGAGGACTCTCTCATAAGTCTAGGCAGGGACTGAGGAAACAAGAGTTCCTCTTCTTGCTGTTACTATGACTTGTGTTCCAGTAGTCCATTCCATAATTCCTACTGCTGCAAATAAGACTTTTTAAGCTATTAAAAATCTATTTTTCTTTCATCTTGAGTAATTTTCTTCTCTTATTTTACCCCAATACATGGCTATCTTAGTTTTCATATTTTTCTTTTTCTTTTTTTTTCTGCATTCATTCTTTCAGTTCCATGCTTCTTGTTTTCAATTAAGACTGAAAAATAAGCCAAGCTATCCTGAGCATGTTAATTGCAGAATGAAGTATGGTTAATGGAAGTCATCATTATCTAACATTTAAATTATTCTTAAAGCTACCATTTAAGACTTGGGTCTTCTCTGCTCTTTATTCAAGAAAAATTACTAGAAATTTGTTTAAGCTAGGTACTTTATGGAAACATGGAACCACCTTTGTTAAAAGTGAGTTTTTTCACTGAGAGGTGCTGCGGAATGACTTGGTCTCACTAAACAGTGACGCTAAGTAGCATCTGACCCCATATATTTTTCCTTTCCTACAGTACTGCCACTTAGTGAAGCTAATATACTCTTGAAAAAAAAACCCTTATTTGTTCACAGCAATATATTCATATTTTAGCATTTGGATGAGCTGACCACATGTTTAGAAACATCTTTGAGGACAAACAAGGGAAAGTTATGAACTGTAGACTGAGTTAATGCCCAGCACACAAATCCCCCACATTTTGGAAAACCAAACATTGTGGTTCAAGCACACCCAGCAACACAAAGTGCTACTAAAGAGCACCCAAACTCAGTTGAACATATGATCCCAATTCCTGTCTCACAGCCAATCACTGCATAAAAGCCCCCCACACATTTAGGCAAGGAAAACGCAGTAACACTTCCAATGGAATTATAGCTCCCAGCTCCAGCGATTTGCAGTGGCAAGTGTTCCACATACACCCTTTAACTCCATGATTGATGCCAAGCTGAAGTTTATAAATAGAGTAAAACAAATGTCATAGAGCCATAGAATGCGTAAGGTTGGAAGGGACCTCTAGGGATCATCTAGTCAAACCCCCTGCACACGCAGGGTCACCTAGAGCACGTGGCACAGGACTGCGTCCAAGTCTGGGCCTTGAAGATCTCCAGAGAAGGAGACTCCACAGCCTCTGTGGGCAGCCTGTTCCAGTGCTCTGTCACCCTCACTGCTAATATGTGTTTCTAGTTTCAAGAACAGGCGCATTTGTAAAGCTTCTGCTTTTAAAAAACTTTTATATAACAGTAGCTTGCTGATGGGTAAGGATCAGCACCACACAGCACGACAGCACAAGGATCAGTCATCAGCCTTTGCTGCACTGAAGCCCTACCAAAGCTACGTGTTGAAAACCTGGGTTAAAAGGCCAACTCAAAGTCCTATAGATTTTTTTTCTTGTCTTTTCTTCATATTTCTGGTCTTTTAGTGCTATAGTAGAATAACAAAAACAAGAAGTTTTGATTTACAGAAAGTATTCAACCGGACAAATGAAAAACACTTTCACTGTTCAGAGTCAGCTCCAAGTACCCCCAGGTCTTATTCAATGGTCCGTCTTGGCTTTACAATAGTATAGGGCAGTATCCTCTTATCTATATACACACATTATAAAGTATTCAACTATATGTAAAGGCTAGATCTGTAGTACTAGAGATGAATTTATAGGATTCTGAAATATAATTACATCATATAACCATTAAAAAGATGGTGCCTGCAGCATCCAAAGAATATTGGCAAAGCATTAAATGCCTGTCAAGGTTGACCGCACATTAACTGAAGGAGGAAAAAAAAGAAAATGGAAAAAGCCCTTCTAGGGTGTTTTTGCTTCTTTGATCTAAAATAGATCTAAGCAGTGTTTTGAAAGAATGTCTAAACCAGTCAGGAACGTCCCCCCCGCCCCTCACCTTCCACCAAGGAAGCTGGAGCTGTTCTGGGCAGAGTCCCTTGACTCTTCAAGGGCATCCTTATTACCTGGGTATGTTTCCCTGCAAGGTGGGAGACAGAGGCCCAGGCTCACAGCAGAAGTGAAATAGCTCTGAAGAAGTTGCCATGAAAGTTCTTCCAAATAACAGGTCCTATTAACAAAAGAACTTCAGGACAGAGGAGGGCAAAACCAAGGATACGGTGACTGATGGAGCAGAATCACAATCAAAACTTGAGCTGAAATTTCATATGAGCTATGAGCTATTCCCAACTGAGCATCTTTCTTCCTTTGCTTTTGTTTCATCCTCCTGTTCAGTATATTTTTGGGAAGTCAGAAGAAAGATGGTATTTCTGACCAAGTTGGGAGTTCATAAAAAAAGCAACAACAAAAACCCAAAGCACAACACAAACCAAGCCCACCCTCACTGTTTCAGTTCCACCACTCCCAGTTACCTTCAGTACAGCCTTAGAGACTGGACCTCTAAATTAAAAAAAAGAAAAAATAGAATTTTTTGAAGGATGTTGGTAACAACTGTTCCAAATTAAGAAGTGCTCCTCACTTGTTCAACTCTATCGCTACCAGTAGGTTTGTTCTGGTTCACAAACTTCACTTACCAAGGTCACCAACCTGGAGATATTTCTTTTAAAAATCAGGCTCACATATGTAACCATTGAATTCCAGCTGGCTTTGGTAATGACTTAGGGAAACCAATGATTGGTTTCTGCTTGGAGAACTTGCTTCCCATCTTTCTAACTGCCATTCGTCCTGTTCTTCCAGATGAGGAATTCATGGAATTTCAAAATTACAGTAAAGGGTAGAGAGTAAAAAATACATGCTTTAGCTGCAAATTATTAAATGAACATAACAACTCTAAATCCTCTGCTTCCCCTGAGCATCTGTTAATCCCAGGAATTAGCACACCTTCATCGCAGTTTTTAAACAGGAACAAGACAAGCAGAGGAAACAGGCAAGGCCACCAATATGAGATGTTGAATTTTGTCTCCACACAAGATACTTTAGACTGATTGTGACTACACAGCATTGGATCGGAGAAGAACTCGCTTAGCATTTCTATGATCTTAACCCTCCCTGTCCGAACAAGCACCAAACCCCAAACCCCATTACTCAAACACTGTTTTGTTCAGCCACAACATCTCGCAGCCCAGGAAATTAGATTTCTAGTTAGGAATAAAAGACAAAGAATACCTACTTTCTTAAGCAAAGGCAATAGGGGTGAAATGCATGTTCCTCACTCCTGAGGAAATCTGTACTGAAAGCAAGTGTACTTGGGGGTATTCTAATGATTGAGAGAGCACATTTACACAGTGGACAAGTTAAAACAAAATAATACAAAACCATAAAGCAAAATGCTAAACCCGCATATCATCACTTTACGGAGCCAGAGTTCTTTGCAGAACCAGTGCAGTTAGTGTGCTGTAATTTAAAAATAAAAACTTTTCAAACACTTAGTCAAGATGGAGACATTTTCTTCCAATATCATTTTAAAACTGATATCAGTTGCTATCAAATTAAACAGATGCCAAACAAACAAAACAGGAAAAAAAAAAAAACACACTAATGAGTTTTAAAATCAGCCTTTTGGAATGGGACCGGAAGGAGCAGCCGTCTGTTAGAGGACCAAAACGCTCCCGGCTCCGCTAGATGGCAATGTGCAGTGTCAGCATTCCCCAAATCCACACCAGTGCCGGGGGTTCTCACTTCTCCCCTGGTGCTATCAAATGAATACTGAGCTTCAGCGTGAAAAGATTATTAAAATGTGCCCCTTTGTTTCAGCCATCTGAAAACCTTTTCTGAAGCGCAGTGGTATTCTTTACTCTGATCTCACCATACTCTAAATCTGCAGCTCTGCTTTCCTGACTCAGACTGACTTAGCTCTTGTGCAAATGGTCAGAAGAGTGAGGAGGACTAATATGATCAGGTATTGTGCAAGACTGGGTGTAGATAAAGAGCAGGAAAGTCTGACAGTGTTTGTCATATTCACATTTATCATGCATTGCTTCAGGGATGCTCATTTTGCATACCCAGTGAACGCCAGATCAGTACCATCTTAACCCTTATATCAGTAATTTAATCTCACAATATTTTAATCTCCTTGCACTTGAAATGCCTGATACTTGCCTCAGTGCGTCAGCTCTGGCACTAGTCAGCCACAAAGACTCTATGGCCAGCAATAAAAAGCTTACAATCAAGGTCTTATACTTAACCACCTAAGAATAGAGAGCTCTCAACCATATATCATGACCTTGCTGCAGCAAAATCTCCAAAATATTTCAAAAACACCTTTTCTTACTAAAACCATTTCCCTCCCATCATCACTTCAGAAAAACCCAGAAGTGAGGTCTGCTGATTCTACTAAAGTACTGACAACTACTTAATATAATTCAGTAATTCTCTTCTTTTACTGCAAACCAGTATGTTTTACATGCAGGCACAATTGCTTTATAGATTATACACAGCTTTTGATGTCATCTTTGATCAGTTTTACCCTGAACTTCAAGAAAGCTCTTTCAGAGCAGCACCTGCCTAAATGACATCAGAACCAAGTCCAACACATTAACTTTTTTTAAACTGTGCATTGACTGAATATATTTGTTCCCGATTGCAACAATTGTAGATGAGCAGCCAAGTGTCTTCCTAAAAATAGATGAAGTGTAGCATTAGCTGGAGCATACATCCTTCCCACAACCTACACTTTGACTTATTAAGTATTTATGAAGTACATAAACAGCACAGTGCTAAACAAACTGAGGCCTGGCCTCTGCCCCCAAGAGCTACTTTATGGGACCTTTCCCAGTATTTCATAGTGCTTTCCCAGTATTTGTGAAAGTTCATTTAACATCCTCCCTTTCTCTGTACTAGAAATAATTCTTCTCTTAGGAAGAAAGTTTAGGTAGCTTACAGAGATGTTAGAGATCTACATAGAGCATGATTGACAAAACAAGGAAAAGAATCAAGGATTTTGGATCCATGCTCCAATATTAGCCTTGTGATCTCCCAGACAGTGCATTTTGTCACCCTTATGAAAGCAGCAGCCTTGGTCCAACTCTACGAGCAGGTAGATGCGTTTCTTGCATTCCTCCAAAGGAATCTCTTGACGGGGATCCTCTGAGTGCACATACATGTATATTCACTGTGAAAGAAATGCACCCAGTACTGACATCACTTACAAGCATATGTTCAATCTACAGTCATTTTTCCACTGCATGTTCAGCCCAAGCCACCACCAATCGGCTACCCTGGTCAGGTACCAATAACATGCAGTGCAATGCCGTTATTTCTACTTTTCCCCCCTATTCCGAAGGGCTACAATGTCTAGGGGACAAAACAATGTAAAGTTAGAGACCAAGGAACAGAAGTCGAAATGAGTCTGGCACAGATCCTAATACCATCAGCTCCAGCTTTTAGTCAGGGGTGTTTTGCCATAAGCAGTTTAATGTTTCCTTTGCCACTACCACTCAATCCTGTAGAGTGCAAGTTTATTAAGGGCTGCATTTTGACTAATGGAACATCATATTACGTTAAAAACATTTTCTGGTTTTGCAATATTTTTAACAGAAGCAAGACAACGCATTACAATTTGGGCGCCTCTGACCATTAAACTTTTGATCTTTTCACAGTTCCAGTAGAACAGAAAATTAACCCAGCCAATAAAACACTGAAGTCGACTACTAGCCTTGGAAGAATCTTTGGTTAAAATAAAATTCCCCTGTACAAATAAACGTTTTGTTGGTCTTCCCCTCCCACTAAAAAAGAAGCATTTGTCTTGTGCTGAGCCCGGTGTATAGTCAGAAATTATTAGCCAGAAGAAAAAGATACTGTACAGCACGGATGGATATTTCCACAATCAGCACAGGGTAACGTGACTACTTAGTGATGCAGGAAGAAAGGGCCACCATGTCTTGCACAAGAAACCTTCTCGGGGAGGGAGGCTCGCACTGCCCCAGCACGTAGTCTGCTGGGCAACAAAGAATTTACTGCTTTTTTGCTGTGTGCCTGAGCAAGAGTTATCTTCCACTGGCAAGGGAGGAGAGGGATGCCTCAACTCCCACGGTGGCACCTAGCCTTGCAACCAGCCAGTTGCACCAACAAAAACAAGACCACAAGCCAAGTGAAAAACGCAGTTCTAAGAAGAGCCCATTGCAGTTATTAGGTCAAAAAGCAACTGCTCTAAAGCTGCTACACAACTGTACGCTGTGAGGGACCGCTGAAACCTGCAGGAGAAACATGCAAAACACCAAAGTATAGCTTTTCACCACTTGAAGGAGGAAGAGGGTGACAGAGGAACAAAAATAATAACAAAAACACCTTTACACAAAGATTTCTAAAGTATTTTCCCAAAGAAGGGATCAGAGAAGAGATTCTGTTTCTGTCTGTATAGGTACTATTGCCCACCTTGAACAAAACCAAAACAACCTTTCCCACCACGGCAGTTGGCTTTATCTTTTATAATAGGATAAAGAGGCTTTGAAAAGTTTCTGTAGGTGAAACCGTCACTTCTTTAGACAGTGCCCTGAAAGGCCTTCCCATGTGTTTCATCAACCTTTACAGAAGGCAGAACAAAAATAATTTCCACCATTTTGAGATAATGAGAAATTCATTTGTTTGCAGAAAGACCCCACAGACATGAACAGTCCCCACCAGGAAACACAGAAGGAGGACTTTGACTTGGGACAAACTGACAAGGCAGGGAGCTGTCAGATGAAAGGCTAACTGGAAAAGGGGAGAGAGTGGGAGGCAAACTAGTAAATGTCAAGAACTTAAATCCAGGAAATAACAACTTACAGCTGAATGGAAAAGAAAAGTCTATTTTTCCAATTGTTTTGGAATGGTGATACAGAGAAGACTGAGAGCTACTACCAGGTTCATAAAGAATCCTGATGTCCAGGCAGACAGCCTGGGAGGGAACGTGCTACACAGCCAGCCCCTCTGGAGGCAGAAAAATTAGGATAAAGCTCAGTCTTCTTGCTGGGATATGCAAGGTTTACAAACATGCCTTCTACCTGTGTCCCATCTGACAATGCAGGTTTAGGAGCAGTAAACTGAGAGCTTGGTGACCTGAGCAGGTCGCGGTTGGTGCATCTCCGCCTGGGCACACACTGTCCCCAAGGGAAGGGCGCAGGTGGCAGAGGGGAGCAGGCAACGTGGCTGGCACACGACAGCCTCGGTGCGCGCACGGGGGAGCAGTAAATCACTTAGAGCTGCAGGGATCAGGAATCCTGCCAAATCCTCAAAAACGCTTGAAGCTTGATAAGAAAAAAAAGAAACAAAGAAAAGTTAATACTACGCAAGCTCTATTTTCTCTAACTTGGCAGTAGGAAACCAGAAAAGTTATCAGCATATTTTATAGAATTTATTCTATGCTTTATTATCATGCACAGACTGTAACAAAACTGGATAAGAATTATATTTAATCCCAAATGTGTGTACGCAATTATTTCACAGAAATCAGGTGGCTTATATGCAAAAGTCATAACAGCAGGAAAATCAGAGATGAGTGCAAAGGGATGAGGCTGCTTGTTGGGTACCACTCACAGAAACTTTGTTGCCATCAAGATCATCACCAAAAACTCTTTTCAAAATTCAAAGAAAAAAAATGTTCACAGAAGTAAGATCTTGTTCTGCCAGAAGGGCTCTGAATTTTTTATTTAACAAGCTAAAAAAATTAAACCAGGATCATCAAAGCAAATGAGTTCACTGCCTATCAAATTTATATTTTTCCATTGGGTCTGCAGAGCATTCTTGACTCATGAACTGAAAGCTTCTGCTATAGCTTCTAATGACATAACATGCAGCACCTGGTAACTTCTAGCATTCAGGCACATAGAAGAGTCCTGTTTAGCAAAACGTTCAATTGATCCTGAATCAAGACCGAACTGTGTAATGCAATATAAAGGAATATGCTCTTAAGTGTAAAATACAAGCACCTACCACGAACAATTAGTAGCACAGTTAAGCACTAAACGTTTCATGGAATACTATCGCACGTAACCGTGTATCTCAGCCAGCCCATGTGGCACTTCATGCATCATGCGAACTGATGGAGGGACTTACCACCTACCCAAAGCCTTGCTCCACACAGCTGTGGGGAAACTGCTGTGACTGTTCAAAGAAATCATTTGCTCCATCCCATAAAATCAAAGGGAAACTGAAGATAAAAAAATATCTATTTTTTAAAAGAGGAAATTGGAATAGTAGTAAAGCAATTTCCTTTTGAAGATACGACATTTGCTGAAGGCATAGGAACAAAGGGGCACATCCCATGCTCAGTATCAGGCTCAGTAGAAAAACCAAAGTAATGCTGAATCTCTGCATCTGCAGAACAGCAGCCAGGCAATAGAGGCAGCCGCTGTCCCATCGGTATAAGGCACAATTCCCATTCCTGTCAGCACTGCTTTCCCCTTCAGGAGCTTGAAATCACAGAATGCTCCTTAACACCTTTGCTATAGTACACTGCTCTTGAGTAAAAAGTACATTTTAGGTAAATGTAGAGTCACACACACAAAAACAAAACCCAGGTATCTACAACTACCTTCACATCTAACCCCCTAGAAATTTGAGGGGACTGAGCACCGTGATAGTTTGCTCTACCACCAAGAGCAAAGTCTGCTTTTTTCAAGCAAACTGTTCTTCCCACACCCAATGTGTGCTCTTGGGCTGACTCATCTGCACTGGCATCCAAGCACATATCTGGACTTTGTGCTGGCCACATACAGCTGAATGACCACATGTCTTTAATCCATTTAGTCTAGTAAAAGCACTAGATTTTCCCTAGATTTTCTTCAAAATGCTCTTCCACATAAGAGCAAAATTCAGCAGCTGAGACATGAAAGAAAAGTCCTGATTAGCCTCAGGAAAGTGTCTACAATACTTGTCTGCCTCCTAACTTGCTTGAGCTTGTGCTCTTTTCCTCTGTGGTCATGAAATAAAATTAAAGATCAATTTAACTGCCTGAAAGAAACAAATCTATAAATAAGTAGTCATAAAACCTAGAAGACAAGACAGGAAAAAACAAAATCTACCAAGCAAGAACAGAGGCTGAAAATTGAATCCCAGGACTAACTGAAGAAAATTTCTATTTTATATTCCTGGGCAGGTGAGCCTTTAATGACCAACATATGATTTTTCTGAAAACACTCAGACACACTTACAGAAAGGAGAAAAAAAATAAAATTTTAGATTTTTTGTTCAGTGTCGTGAAAAAACAGGAGCCCTGCCCTGAGGAGTTACAGTCTGAGTGTTTTACCCTACGATAGCAGTGTGAACGCACCCTTTCTAGCACAGCTTTCCAGACCCCCCAAAAAACCCCAAACAAACCAGAGAGAGAAAAAAAAAAAAAAACACAGACCATACACACTTAATGATTAATCAACACCTACATAGATAAGCCACTATTGTCCAAACTCCTGCCTGAATGCATGGCCCAATAAACTACTACTCTAACTCCATGGATTTATTTGCAAAGATATCTGTGACTGGAAATTGTTGTTTTTATTCCATCTGCCCTAACTCCAACTGTAAACTTATAGAAAAAGCAGCAAAGGCACAAAGGACTTGAACAATAAGTCAAATATTTCTGGGGAAAATGCAGAATGGGGTATACTTGAATCATTTTTTCCATGGTATATTAAAGTCAGAATTATCTCTGTGCAAGATGTACACTTCAAAGCAAAAAGCATCATTTCATTAAGTCAGTGACTATTTTTAAAAATCAACTTCACTCAATCTGGGATATCTCCTAATGACAATCTTGCTCAAAATTCACATGATTAATAAACTCCAAGGACTCATAGAGACACAGAGGCAACTCATTGGTGCCAAAAGCAAAATATATAGTGGAACCCACAGGCACCCAACATGTGTATCCTTCAGGAGAGTAATTATATTTTTTTACCATTGATTAAGTAATATATTCAAGGGGTGAGGAAGAGGGAAATCATAGTATTACTCAATTCTTTCACAGAGCAGTTTCTTTTCCCCTACTTCTCCATGTTTATTTTAGAGATTTAATATGAGATATTACAGACTCCAGTTCTGATGCTTCCTCAGCTTCATGGATAACTTATTAACCTGCTAGATAGATTTTTTTTTTTCTTAACCTCAGAAAGGAATTGCATAATTTCTTGATTGGCTGGGTGCCTATATTCCAACTGAAGTCAATTGAGGAATTCAAGGCATAGACCTTGAAGTGTCTACACATTTGGGTGGGGAATTCTCTGCAGAGTATATATGCCAAGGAGTAAACATTTGTCTCTGCTTTTTGCTGCTTCTGATCAAGTGTTCTTCCTCGATGATTTGCAACATGACAAAAAACAAAGACAGACTCAGAAAAGAAGCACCAAGGAGGGAAACAGCTTGCACCTCCTTCCTTAGAGTAATACCAGTGCCTTGGTTGTTCACTAACCACTGAGGCTGCAAATCTTGGAATAGAAAAGAGAGGACAGAGCATGTTTGTGTGGCATTTGTGACTTAGAATAACAGCTTTATGGCATCACATACTTTTATTTCCTTTTCTTGCAGGTGTCAAAACCAACGGAACCAAGTACTCGCAATGCTTTCAGCATGTTGATCTCACAAGAGAAAACACAGCCTCAACAGAGGATTCTCACTATATATTAAGATTTGGCATGTTACATGCTTTGCTCGTTCAAGAGCATCTTTCAGTGCCACATTCAAGTGGCATTGAAACACAACCTTCTCCAAGGTACACTGGTGACACCCCACAAGGAAGAAATAAACACTTTCCAATGGATTCTCCCATGTATGCTGTGACTCAACAGAAAGTGTGAGGAAGTGCCCTTCATCTTCTTAAAGAGGATCCATGCCCCTGGGGGGCTAGTACTGGGAGGTGGCAAATTAAGATGCCATCTATTAGGGTTCTTTCATGACTGCTTCTTTAGGTTTTTCTCCACACAAATATATACACCAGATGGCCAGCCCCTAGTTTGTCGGTTTGACTTCGGGCGTTCTACTCTAAAACTCTAACACTTAGTGAGGAAAAAAAAAAAAAAAATACGGGACTATGGGATCTCAATGCAAACAGAAATAACCATTTCTCTCTAGCCCTTGTCCCATCACTTACTAGAATGCTGCTGGTCACAAAAGAAAGAGAAAGGAAATATGAAACAGCGTTATTGGCCTTTCACACTTGCATAAGCCTGCAGAGAAAGTCGGCAGGGTCCAGATTTTGGTATCCTGTTACTTTTGCACAACTTACCTGGTCATGTATTCTCATGCAATGAAAATTTGAAGAGAAGTTTCTGAATTGTGACACAGAATAAGCAACCCAAATCTGAGAGGTGTACTCACCACTTCTGCTTGCTGGCCTGTAAGAAAGTCTGAGGCTCAGCTGATTCAAAAAGCTGGGGAAACACTGTGCTAAAGGAACAGAAAAGTTTTAAGTAATGAACTTTCCTCTGGAATATTTGTTCAGCTATCAATAAATATGAAAGCAGAGGTGAGACTGAGGAGGCGCAGGGGAACTTCAAAGCTTCAAGCCACAGGTCTTGTGGATTCTACAAAAATCACCTGAGGAAATATGTCAAGTGGTGGGTGTTATACAGTGATTTTTCATTAATTTTAATTACTGTCATTCTATAGGATAGTGAGCATCCTTAGCCCTTCGCCTCCAAATTACACTGGGACTTATGCCAAATTTCTTCTCCCTCATTGGTTCCCTCAAGCAGTATTTAATAATGGAAGAGCTTTAACATGTTTAAGAAAGAAGTCTGAATGCCAGACACTTCTGAATGAGAAGAAACCGGTATCTTAAATGGCATATGAAGCCTTTCTTAATAATTCTAAAAACTTGGGCTATTTGTTGGTATCAAATAAAAGGCTTGATCAGGCTTGAGAAGACAGTAGATGGTACATCTCCATTTAAGGAAAAGCAAAAACAAAACACAAAGCAACTCTGACTTTTCTCAGCCATTAATACTACATGCAGGGGAGGAGAGAGGAAGAGACCAAAAAACACAATCAATCCCCTTAGTAGCAGCTATTGTGTTACCTGCAACTAGTATGTTCTACCCTAGATTTGCATTACAGGTGACCTAAAAATAATAGGTCACCTTGAAGCATACCACCACCTGACTCCGTTCTTCTCAAACATCCCCAGCTACCACGTAGGAACTTCTCTGCACACTCGGGCATCGTGTTGCAGTGTCCAAGTTGAGGGAAACAAGCCTGGTGGCACAGGAGTCGCAGGCCTCCACAGAGCATGGAGAACAACCCGAGCGAGGTCGGCCCTACCTGGAGGCAGCCGGACGTGACACGTGGCCAGTCCAGGAACCCTGAGCACTGACTGGGAAGCTTAAGGACAGCCAGTCCAAGCACTTGAAATTTCCTATTGCTCCACTTCACCTGAAGCTGATATTCCTAATCAACAAGGCCTGTCTCACATTAGCTGTGTTGCATTCACTAAAATAGATCTTCTTTTTCAAAAAAATAAATTGAGGCAACTCACTTGAAGGAGATTTTCATACTTCTTTATCCCCTATTAAGGATGGCAAACAAGACCATTCCTCAACTAAAAGCAGAAATCAAACCGAATATTTCTCCATGACAAGTAATTGACTCTCAGAGACCTTCCTCACTATTAATGAGGAATAGAGGTGAGTGAACAAGAAGTCAGCAATCTAACGTGGATTTCCTTAGTTAACGAAATAGTAACTCACCATTTTCTTTCAGCCATATTGCATTGAAAGCAGGACTGAAAGGAGTCACTAGATGCACATGTACAAAGTTCATGGATATGTTGTTCTCTGGCACTCCTGGCACTCCCCTGACCCTTTATTTTTACTTATTTTTGGAAAAAGGAGATAAATGCTGTTTCAGAACAAACACTAACAATTTCAACTTAAAAGCTTTGGAATAGTACCTTTTGACCCTTTCAAAGGTTTTATTTGCGTTAATTCTGGGCTTGTCATCAAATTTGATAAATATTTTAAGTAGTAAATTGCTCTCAATAACTTGAAACTTTGTTTTTCACAAGATAACTACTGCATCAAGCTGCAGTCTGCATCGAAGCATCTCTAAGGATCAACTTGACTAGTGTCACAGCAGAATTTCAGCTTTGCTACTTGCTACCTCTGATTATAGCCTGCAAAACTGAAGCATTTTCAATCCTAAAGAGGAGAAACATAACAGTGTAATCAGAAAGTGAAAATTCTTATGGAGATAACCACAGAGTAAGTGAGATTCTTAAAGATCAGAGTGATATGTTAGCAACATGCCCAAGATACTGATATAAAACAGTATTATTTTTAACAGAAGTTTTTCAGAGGATATACAAGTCAACAAGGAGAACAGCACAACATGGCCTGTGTGCTCTGTACTTCACATTCAAGTAATGCAGAGACTAATTTTTTCCAGGGGTGGAATACTTCAGTATGCAAGTGTTTCACTTGAATACATGGCATTCAGTATAATATTTAACCTGTACAAGCTGTACCTAGAGTGGTTCTACATTCCATATCTATTAAAACAAAAGCATAGAAGAAGCACAGAGAGTGCCATACCCATGCTGAACCCTTTTGAGGATGCTTCATATTCACCTTATCAATAGCCCAACAACTCCTTGCACTAACAGGGATCACGGAGCACTTTTTGCGTAAGCCACAGTGTTTGTTTACCTGCCATGACACATTAGAGCCCATCCTCCAAGAAATAACAAGGTCACTCCTTCACTGGTATTCTCCATAGTTGTTTGGCACCGAGACTTGGAAATGTAGAGACCCATCTTTCAGCATCAGCGGATTTAGAGAATACGTACTCTGCTTTGAAATATGGGGAAGTTGATCCTGCAGGGCTGTTTACTTCATCAACACAGCTTTAAGTGCTATCAGGGCACCTGCGTGTTGCGTAATTGCTATTTCTCCCTCAACCCAACATTAGCAAAATTTGTAGAAGGTAAAGCTGTAATCATAGAGCATTACTGCAGCCAATTTTCACAGTCTATACTGAAAAAAGAAAACAGGAAACCTGGTTATCAAGACCTACTCTGGAGCCTACTCTGTTCTCCTCCTTTATCACAAGCCCTTTGAACTGGCATTAACTTTGGAAAGGCAACTTGAGCGCATGTGCTTGCACTAATCAAGTAGATCACACCACGAATTATTCCAAAATAGCAAGTAAGTCTTTTGAGGTATTTTGCGGAAGTTCTATTTGCCTGCATGATTTTGAGTCAACAGAACAAAGCAAAACAATCTGAGCAGGAATACATTCCCCTTCACAAAATTTTACCTGGCTCTTCTCCCAGCTCACTCGAAGACTTAAAGTCTCACACCTGGTTACAAAAGACATGCTCAGCTGCTCTGTCACTGACCTAAATGCATAATCCAACCTCAGGTCAGTGCTGCCTTCAGTGGAAGGGAGCATCTGCCAGAGACTGGTGGGTGATCAAAGATTAACGGCATTAGGCAAGAGTAAAGACACAGGTCAGCCCTCGGTAGTGGGGTACCAGAAGAATGCAGATTATCTGAATAGAAACAAAACACCTTTAGATCAAGACAGAATATCGCCAGAGAGAGCACTTCCAACTAAGTGTATATTCATAAAAAAAATAAAAAGTTTATTGTTCAAAGACTGTTCTACACAGGGTTTAAAAGAGGAGTTAAGAACCACTAGCCCCATTCATGGGTAACCCTACTGGCTCATGGCAGATTTTGAAAAAGCACCAGAATTCCAGCATTTGATGCATGATCAACATAATGTCACTTGATGCACAGTAGCCATTTATTCAGTGGTATTTTACTGTGCTCTTGAATGGTTCTTTTTGACGTGACATATTGGCATTACTTAAATTCTGCACGGCTCTAAAGTTAGACTGGCCCTATTAATTAATGCAAGACTTAACATTTGTTATTTATAAGACTTTTTCCCCTCTCTTGCTTTTTGACCGTTAAGGCAACTTCCTTTACCTGACCTTATCCAAGCACTCTTTCGAAAACCCTCTACAGCAAACTGCAGGATGCAAAGTCTCTCCCATAAAGGCCATAACCTCCACCCAAGAACAAACCTATGTTCTATTTTCCCTGATAGTTTTTTTTATGGTCATGGAAAAGAACTTGGGCTCAGTGTCTGACTTTATGTACGTCTTCAGTTGCCCACTGATAAGGTGCTGCCCAACAAGAACTGCAGAGCTCAGGGTTACCTCTACACCTAATGCAATGATGAAGAGTAAACAGCAGCTGCCAGAGTGAATGCATGGGTGAGTAAGAATGCTTAAGGGTATACAACATATTTCTCATGTGACCTATGCATATGAAAATGTTATTACATAGCCTGTAGCCATAAAATTGAAAAGTAATTATTTGAACTAGATTCAGCAATACCTACCACAATCCACTAACGAAATAGACCTGTAGTGTCTTGCATTTTCAGATTAAGATTGCTGGATACATTGTATTTTTAGTCTTACAAAAAGGAGCTTTTACATTGCTTACGAAATCCACACCAGAATAAAAATTTGACCACATAGAAGAACTGGCGTAGCTAGTAAAGAACTTACGTGTAAGAGATGCTGGGGCTAATTTACTCCTACGCATCACTAAAGAGAAATTTGCAGTTTAATTCAAGGCTATCCTGAGTCGACAGGGATCTTGTCCTGGTTTAAGTGGACTTTTAATCAAGCCTGTATGGAGGCCAACTGAAAAAGAATAAAAAATAATCTCTGTAAAGAACGAGTGGATTTGGCATCTGCTGTTGCTTTCCACCAAAATTCTGTCACATTGAAACAAGATTTGTTTTAATATGTTTGTGTATTGTATAAGAGCCAAATAAAACAAATAGGCAAGCAAACAACAACAAAACCTTACACAGAAAGCCCACCTTTGAGAAGGGCTATACACAACTTTAAGAGTCTACCAAAGTCATCTACAAAGTTTGATAAACTTCTTCATGTGCAACTGAAGCAGAACAGCTCCCAACGCGGTCTCTGTCGGAGACTGCCTGCACAATCCACCATTAACAACAAAGCACGAGAAGGTAGGTGAGAGTGCCAACACACACCAACCTGCTTCTTTAGAGAAAGCCTAACACACATCCGTCACGGCAGCGCTGACACATCAAAGTGCTGATCGTATGGCACTGGGGGACTACCCCGGCCTAATTGCTCTGTGGGGTTTTTTTTCTTCTTTTTTAAAACATTAATATCACAACCAGGTTGCAGTCAGACCGCTGCTGGTTCAAAGCGAGAACATAGCTCATTACATCAAAGAAGAGGTTGCTAAACTCCACAGAAAACAGTGAGCAGAACACAAAAAGGCAGTAGTCTGCTTTGCTTCCCTCCTCTTCTGTGCAGGCCTTGTTCTTGCTAGTAAAGACAGCCTTAAAGAGTAAAGCAAACGCACAGCACAGGGAAGGCACTACAGCATTGCTGCAGATCAGCCTGGTTAGACCCAAGCCATCTTGAAAAAAAGTAGGAACAAGATAAAAAGATCTGAGCTACCCTATCACGCCAAAAGATCGAAAGTTATCCTTCTCTTGAGCATTACCCTCCACTCAAAAAATACTTGCATTGCAGAGGGAAAACAGAAATCCCAAATGTAATTGTCATACACAGATTTATCACTCCTCAGTCACCAAAAACACGTATTATAATGTATATATACACACACAGAAGTGAGAAAGAGGCATGCATTACCTGGAAGAAACTTCCAAAACAGCAAAGAAACAAGAACAGCACCCCCCCAGCCCCCACCAAAAAAAGCAAGTTAGCATGGAAAGGCAGCCTATGATACATGGATACATTATTTCAGAAATTATACACATCTCTATAGGCATAAAGCATATGAGCTAATAATGCTACAGGCTTCACATTTCCTAAGAATAATTATTTGACTCAAGACCCCAAGCAAAGAAACAGCACAGCAATGAAAACTCCTTCCATTACCATATGCTAAAATATACTGAAATCACTTAATTACTCATGTGTACAGCCCTAATGATGAATCTCACACTCACCATTTCTGCCTCAAGGACAAGAACTGCACATTTTGTGATCTGAGCTTTCAATGTAAGCAAAGGAGAAAGATACCCAGAACTCACAAAAGCACATATCTAAAAAAAAAAAAAAAAAAAACACAGGAAAAAAACACTACTGAATAACCAATACCTCCTCTGTATTTTCAGCCTCAACAGTACCACAGATAAGGATCCAGTTGACTGAGGGGTTTTCAAACATGAGAAGTAGGAACAGCAGTGCATAAACAAGGACAGGCTCATCTGCAGAAAAAGCCACCAACCGTTATTTTTTTAATCCAAAGGAGCATCTGAAAGTCAAAATCCTTTTTCTGAAACTCTCAGTAACAGAGAAGGAAGCAACAGGCAGAGACACTTAGTCAAGCAGCGTTTGAACAGGGGTCGATTACTCACGGCTAGCAGACATCCCGCTGCAGGGCCGAGCTGGTGCGGAGCAGACCCCAAGCCCAGCAGGAGCTGCCCAGCCCTGGAGCCCCCCTTGGAGTCACAGCTGAGGCCAGAAGGCAGCAACGATTCCCACCTGGGCCAAGGACACACCACCTCCCCACAGCTCCAGGCCTCTTCAGCTGCTTTATTTACACCACCTTAGGGCTAGCTTAAGGAGGGAGAATGCAAGATATTTACTCACAACTGCAAAAAATAAGTAAAAGTGAGGGAGAATAAAAAAAGCAACATGCAGACACATACGTTTTCTTTCCCTATGTCATTGCTGGAGATTTCATTCCATTCACTCCTCTCTTACATAAAAATTAGGGTTCTAGATGTAAGTATCAGGAAATATTTTGTCTTAAAAACATCAATGATGCATAACTCAAGGCTGCTCACTATTGGCCTCAGAGCCCTACAAGGTTGTTTGCAAACTATGTATTGTGGTAGACAGAGTATAATAATCGAAAATATTTTATTTCCATTACTGTGCTTTTTAGAGGCCAGTCCAGCATTCTTCCAGGATTGTAGCATCTGCAAATGTGCCAGATCTGAACAATAGCAGCAGAGTATGGAGCGAAGCTGAACACATTCCTTTCTTACACAATACTGCATTTATTACACCTGAGCCATGATACCTTGCTAATATTTTGGCTCTTTGCTATCGCTCCCATGACATAGCTGAGGCTTATATTACTATCACTAATAGGTTCGCCGTGGTTGCAAAAACCCAGTGAAATGCTCTAAGAGACTCTCCTTTCTTTGTGTTTGCAACCTATGTAAAACAGATAAATGACCCTACTTCAATTTCCAAATATCAGTACAATCATGAGATTAATGAGGCAAAACTCGATTATGCAAAGTCTTAATATCCAATGCCATAAATGTCTTTACCAAGATGCAAGACTGACAACAACAAAGTGCTAGATAGGATTACCCACAGCTGCAAACATTCAGTTAGGCTGTTTGACTGTGTTTTCATGTTCGTGTCTAATAAAATGAGATTAGGGTGACTAATGAATCATGGGATTTAAAATATATTTTTGGCTGTTGATTATATGTTAATTAGTCATCTAGCATGTTACTGAAGTAATCCATTATTATCAGTGTATTTTGCAATGGTCAAGGAATGTCATACAAACTGATTACCTCTTCAAATGTGTTCATAAATACCTTGTAAGTGCCCCATAATGATCTTTCTATTCAATTGAGGAGATGCCTTATTTTTTTTTCACTTGTTGATAGTAATTTCCCTGTGATATTTCTCCTGTTTACAAGCCCAGGGCATCCTGGGCTGGCAGTCCAGGTTGCTACATGCAATCTTTGCCGCTTCAGTCCCTTTCATGCAATTATTTAAAATAAATGGTGTTTCGCAAGCAGGCTAGCTCTGCAGATCACCTAGGCCTTGGACCCTGACCAATACTGTTATATGTCTGAGTTTTATCCTGTGTGGCTAACACTTCAGCTGGTGTGGCAGTATTTCCCCAACTCTCTCCATCCTAGTTATTTAGATCATAAAGAGTGGGGAGCAGAGAACAAGAAAAGCTAGGCAGACACATATCAAACTTCACGGGTCCTTGTCAACTCGTATTCTTCCATAACATTAGAAGCAGCAGGGCTTGGAAGGCACCATGCTAATGCCAGAGGGTCACTGCAGCCTGGTGTAAATCCCTTGCAGGCAATTAGCTACTGGAACTGGTGTCTCGGAGTGACTGGTGTTTCACATCTATGAAGTCAACTTCCTGCAAATGTCCTAAGATTTGAGGGTGTCCGTGTGAATTTCAGGAACAGGAAGTGGGGAAGAACATGTGCATTTTCTATTTGCAGGAATATCTGTATTTAGACAGCTCTATTTACAGGAAAATTGATGGAAAACTCCGTGAGTTGAAATGTCATTTCTGAACTCATGCCTCTCCTCTGGGACTCTCATTAGGGAGAAGTGTGCTTTTCTTTTGGCTATCTTAGTCGCAAACACTGAGCCAAATTTATGAGGCTGAGCAGAGTTCTGTTGTTTGCATCAGTGCTCCAGAGTAGCACCCACCTCAACACTCACATGGTACTAATATTATTTAGGGTGTTTTCCCTTTGAGGCTTTTGATTGCAGGGGAGGGCTGTAGGGAAGCCGATGGGCAGAGCAAGAAGGCTGAAAAGGAAACACATTGAAGACGATATGGCTGTGAAAAAAAGGTTCCTGCTCCTTTAGCACATTCAGATTTGCAATCATATCTCAGTCCATTTGTAGGAAACTAAAGAACTACACACCCTGTTATAAATATGGACACGCAACTCCCAGCAACACTCTATCAGAAGACATTTGTCAATAGAAACAGGAGTCTTCTAAGGGCGAGGGAAGTGGCGCAGAAGAACGGCTGCAGACTAGGAAAGCAGCCCACCTTTCCCATTGCTCAGCACTGTCACGGCGCTACACTAAAATGCTATCTTTAGTAATTCCTAACATTCTGATCCCCCCTGTTAACCCAGTTTAGTAATCAAGGAAGAAAAATATATATCAATCTTTTTTTTTCCTCTCTTGTTTGTTCTGGCTCTCGCCCTCCTGCCAGCGCCCGTCTGCTGCGTCGCGCACGCTGCTCCTCCCTGCCGGCAGCGCTCACGCCTGCGGGTCCCGGTGCTGCTGGCACTGGCACTAGTAAAATGTCATAATAAATACTGCAGCCAGGCCTAAACAAACACGGGTCACGCTCTGATGCCCCTAGTTTTTAAGCAGACACACTCCCACCAAGCCTGGGAACATGCAGATCTCCCATGGCACTGCGCCAATCCCAGACAGGGGGAACACCCTCCGTCTTCCCGGAATCCCGGGGGAGGAAGAGC
>NW_010576878.1:15349-61429 GCF_000705375.1 Tinamus guttatus | reverse complement strand
GAACTCATAAACACATTAATTCCTCATTCCTTTTTCTGGAGATCAGGGCAGCAACCACAGGTGATATCATTAAAAATGTTCTCAAGAAAATATTTGTTCTAGTGATTAGCATCAAGAAAACAAATTTAAAGAGGACAAACTGGATGCTGTTTGAATTGCTTTCTAATCCCTAGGAAGAGTTAAAGTAACTACTATCATCTTCCCCCTTGCTGAAAACGAAGAAAAGCCAGTGTTGGCCCTTCTTGTTCTTTTAATGGCACCAACATTTTGGCTAGTATTTGCCACCAAGAAAAAGCTACTTTTTTTTTTTTTTTAATTCCTTCTTGCAGTTCAGATTTAAGATGAAACTTCAAGGAACTGAATTTGACCTTGGACCAATTCCAAAAATTTGGCTTATGCACTCCCATTTGAAAGAAAAATCAGGGATCCTGGCTCAAGGGTGAAATAGAAGCCTTGTTTGAACTATAAAATTAGTGCAGTTTGAGAAAAATGGCCGCACAGTACAGGAACATAAATTAAAGCCAAATCGTGTAAACAATGAAGATTTTTTTTTTAATCACTTTCCGTTAAAAGTCAATTATTTTGTTAAAAGGTCAAATATATTTTCAGTAATAATGTTGCTTACCAGTAGACCATGAAGACCTGTGCATGTCTAAAATATGTAGATCTTTTAATATGCACAAGAGAAACAGAATGTTGGAACAGTGTCAAAGAGTCTCTGCAAAATTACAATGCAAGTCGGACCACATGAAGTAATCAAAGTCTTGGTTTATTAAAATGTGTTATTTATGACTTACAGAAAATATTTCTTGTCCATGAAAGAGAAATGAGTTACGAATTAACCCTTTTAATATTAAAAATGTTTCTTTTTTCATTAGACTTAAAAATAGAGTATCTTATTCATGAAGCAGACAAAACAGAGATGCCAAGTCTCCCACATTATCATCAGCGGATACATTATCTAATAAATCTGATTCACATAATCTTTTCAGAGAACCGTGATGTCTTACCCTGCTGGCTGCGGTTCTTTGCAAAGTTTCCTTGGATGCTGGCACTGTGTGATAGTGTACTCTACAGTGCTACTACTAAGGAAACAGTGCTTTGAAGGGCTGTTTTAAAATGGTTAATGGTTGTCTTAGAACAATGCTTGTCCACATATATTGTCAAAAGAAAGATAAAAAGGGATGGTCCCTCCTGGATCAATCTACACAGCATGAATACTTATTTTCCTGGTTTAAAGCAACTTGGAAAAGCTTTACTTATTTTTTATTTTTTACTTAGGGTCTAGTCCTTCTGTGGTAAGACAAAAAAAATAAGGACCAACATAACCATCTCCTCCAATGCCCTCATATTTGTACACCTGCAAAAAGAGCAATCATCCTCTTGGAAGCTTGGATTCGTTTCACATAAATTTAAACACCTGTTTGTGGCACCTACATTAAGACTAAGGCTATGCTAGATTCCCTTTATTATTAGTTCAGAAATAACTGTTTTTCTTCCACTTCCTATCTAAGACATCACCTTTTTCATAAATTTATGCTACCTGCACTATAGTTTTTTAAGAGCTACTGCAAAGTCTGACTTCATTCAATCTGCTACTTGCATCTTTCTACTCAATATTATACAGTAGCATTCTAATAAACCCAGCACTAGGATGACAATTTCTTGGCACACTAGATGATGATCATCTCTGGCATATTAAATGTCTTCTCGCCAAAGTCTGCCCTCACTAACACATGCAAGATATTTGTGTCTGTCACACCTGGATACAGTTTTGCCTTCTTTATTTCAGTCCTGATGTACGATGAAAATGTTTTAGATTTTGATGTGCCACACTAGTGTTTTATATGCATCTAGATTTTTTGTCCTTCTGAGGCAATTTGGTCCTTTGTTTCCTACCACAACTTCAGCTTTTCAGCACACGTTGAAAGCATACAGTCTTACATCAAAGAACTTATAAAAATCACTTTTCAATATGAACATAAGTCATAGTGCAAATCATTACAGTTAATAATTTTCCAGCCTTTCCTAGCAGGGACTCATGACTCAATATCTCATGACTAGGTCACTTTGCAGGTTACAGTTAGGTTGCAATCACGGTAGTACAATCAATGAGTTCAGTGCCCAAAGCAAATGTAGAAGAAGTAGGAGAGAGGTATTACACCTATGTGCATGTACCAAACGTCCTGCAGCTAAGGCAATAATCATAAATATATAAAAAGTCTTGAAATAAGCATGAACTTGTTATGTTCCAGAGAGATAACTGTTTAAATCATTTTTCTGTTCTTACTCATGTTAATTAAATATATATTTGAAAAGGGAAAGGCTGATTTCAGGCAGTGGAAAAAAAAAAGCTGCAATAATATCCCTTGCTAGTCTTAGCACAGCAGCATTGATCTGGCAACACAAATGGTATGAACGAAGAACATTCTTAGCCCCTGGCCACTGATACATATAATTTAAAATAGTGTCTTAAGTCAGGTATCACATACAACAAATGTGGGTCTATTAAAGGGTTACATACTAGATACCATTAGTCAAAGAATAGCCTTGGACTAGAGTCTTTTTCTGTTAGAAAAGAAAAAGAGGAAAATACCTTTAATAAATAACAGTTACTTGTACAGCATCTGTTCAGTGAGTTGTGGTTTTTTTTTTTTTTTTTCAAGTCCCAATATTAAAATGATAGTGGTTTTAACACTTTCCAAATGCTTTTAAGTCTGAATACTTCAGATCTGAAGTAAGTTTTCCCTTAGGGATTCAATGTATTTAATTATCTCTGAAGTTTTATTCATCATAATAGCTAAGTGAAATCATTGCTCTTCTATAGAACAAAGAGAAGCCAAACATATAAATCAATATTTGATTTTTCTAAGTTATTTACTGGAGCAATGCACGACAGACACCGAAACAGTAAGAGAATTCTCAATAATTATTATTACAAAAATCAACAAAAGGATATTTCAAAACAATAAAACCCAAGGCTAATTCCTCCAGAGGGACACAGGTATACTCCATGTCATGGCAGGAGAGAAAAAGGATGAACAACTGTGACCTTCAGCTACTTTTGCAGTTTTTTCAACCACAGAATCAGGTAGTACTTGACTTGGGTCCCTGCTTATATAAAAGTGACTTTGAAGTTGTCTCAACTCACAAAAGACTTTCATAACAGCACAGACAGCTGGGGCATTTTGTGAGTGTTGTTCTACAGAGGACCTTCATTCATCTTGCCTTCTTAGTAGTCACGTAGTAACACAATATTTGTAGTTTGGAGAGGGAATGGGGATCAATCATTTTCGCTTTGCCTCTTTACCTCTGCTCCTTTCTCAACCACTCACATCCTTCCATCATCAATAGATAGAGTCATAGAGCCCTACAGAATCAGAATCTGAAATTACATTTAGAACAATTTCTACCTTTTATCAGCAGTGGGATTTTTCTTACATTTTTCCCTTATATTTTCATTCAGGGAAAAGGATCACATTTCCAGCCTTTTTCCAAAATTCTAATATAGCCTGGAGCCAACTTTTTGTGCTTTCTGCCTTCCTACTTTCCTATCCAAAACTTTGATCTCTCCAAGTCAAGGTGCCAAATCAGGATCCTGTATCTTCTGCCTCTCCCACATGTCCATGCTGCAAGATGTTTGTACATCCAGGGTCTCATCTCCGTGGACCCTGCAGCCCACATATTGGGAAGCTTGTGGACTTTGTCCATGATCCGTGTGGATGTTCTCCCCTACTTCAGAAGGCCCCCACACAGCCTGCCTCCCCTCTCCCTGAGGAACAACCAGGGTGCTCCTGGCCCTTCCTCCATCGTTTGAGACTCCTCCTGACCCCTGAACTCTCCATGGCCTGGTGGAGCCTGTCGCCTCCTGACATCTCAGATAAGATCAAATGAGAGCGCGCTGGGGAGCACTTAGCTGAAACTTGCTCTCTGTAATTTGGCCACCTCTGCCTTACGTACATAAAAGGTACGAGGAGATCTTGATTCAGCCAGATTCACTTTTGCATTCCGATTTAACACATAAATACCCTGTGACCTCTCATTAAAACTGTAGACTATTACAACCACACTTCTATAAGATTTGAATCAAAATTGTGAGCTGTAAATCCACATGGTATTTTGTGTATTACATTAGAGGTACAGAACGTGTCTCCTAACCTGGTACTTATATTTCCAAACTTTGCCTTATAGTGCATATATTTCCCATCGTATTTCTAAACAAGCAATCTGCAAGGAATATATGAATCATTTTCAAGCAAGGGATAAGAAACTGGATTATTGTCAAGAACATTAATCAAGTTGTTGGCATTCCTTCCCCAATAGCTGCCCCCTCGCCCCGCCACCCGCCAAGTGGCAGCGTCGGGGCCAGCTGCCACCGGCTGCCAGCTGCACTGCCCCTGACCCCAGAGCCGGAGGGACAGCCCCAAAGGAAACTATCAGCATTACAGTGCTCAGATGGCATTACTGGAGTCAAAACTGGAATGAAAACAGAGCAACAAAGCGGAGGAAGGATCAGAATTCTGCCCAAATTCTGCATCACCATCCCCTAAGCAATACCTCTGATCTGTGAATTTTTTCCTCCAGGATGCGATACCCAAGGATTAGGGGCCACGCCCTGCTCAGAGAGAGGCAATGCCACTCCTCTGATAAGAAAATTCAAAGCATTTCCTTGGATTTATCAACTCTCAAAGTTTCCTGGCCCACGCAATTTTTTGCCTGTGTAGGGTATGATCTGACTCTTCATCTCCTACACTATTGCAAATATAACATGGCAAATGCATTCTCCTACAAATACAATATGGAGATATATAGAGACATTAGCAATATTCTATTCTGATGGATATTATTATTGCTGAAATCAACAGAAGAGCAGATCCACAGAAAGGAGGTCCATTCCTTTCAGGTATCAATTTCAAATATGCTTGCGGAAATGCAATATCTATTTTATACCTCCTGATGAATACTATTGTTATTTACTACAAGATGCAGTAAAGGATAATAGAAATGTGTCACATATCGCAGGAATCAGATGGAAGCTTGAAGTAGAAACATACGCACAAACTGACCAAAAACAGGAAGTTACCTACATTTACCACCAACATCTGAAAAGACATTGAGCTGAGGCAAATAAACTGTCCCAGACAGACTGTTAGAAAGTGACTTACTGGGCTCTTTTGATTTTTTTGTTTAAAGGTAACCCTGCAGCAATTAGATACCAATCATATCACCACCACAAAGTTATAAACAGGAAAGGAGCTACAGTCCAACATATGCACCCAGGTTGCTTTAATCCTTTTTCCTTTCAGGCAAATTCCATACTATTCCCATCTGCCTGCTGTACCCTTGCTGATCAATTATCCTGTTGAACTGGAAGTGAACCTGCTCCAAAGGGTTGAGGTGGCTGCCCTGTCCCAGAGACAAGATTTCCAAACTCTTCAGGGAAGAAGGAACCATAGCGATAATGCTAACGCCCTGGTCAGCAGAAGACTAACATAGACTAGTTGTTTCTTTCCATTAAAAAATAAAAGATCATAATGTAATGAAGTGTGAAAATTCTAGTTTTGTCAGATTATGTATCTCTTTAGGGAGCACCCAAAATATCAAGGATGTGATGGGCACAATTGCTTCCCATGACACCAACTTGCAGATTCAGAGCCTTTAGAGGAAAACAATAGCCAGGTTCAACATTTACACCGGTTCTCTGGAAGGTGCTAAAAGAAGAACCCTAAGGTCTAAAGTTCTGTTCGCTTATGTCCCCAAGGGATTTACTTTATGGAGAAAAACAGGAGAGTGCAAATGTCACTCTGGGCAGAAGGACACCCACCTTCAGCCCTCTCCAATCTTCCCCTACTTGGCTGCTTGTGAAGAGTGTCACTGGAAGTGCCACTTAGTAATAATAGTAACGGTTACATTAGGGCATCTGTGCTCTGCATGAAGCATTCAGAAATACCTGTCTTACAGAGCTCACTAAATTACCTTCAAAACCTAACAATTTTCTGTCACTACCACTTTGAATTTGATGCCCATCTTTATATATGGCTCACTCCTGTAAAAGTTTGCAATATCGAGGCTAGGGCTATGCATAATGGGTATCTTTCAAAGCTTTGCATATTGTGCCTAAAGAGTCATCTAGGCTCTCACCCCTCATTTAAATTTTAAATTTTGTTCCCTCTCTTCCTCCTCCTTTTCAAGGCTTTCCAGAAAAGAAGATTAGGTTGTATTTTTGCCACAGTACTTGATTTTCAAGAATTCCATCACTGGAATTTGTAAGGATTATCTTGATCTGGAAAAGATTTCCCCTTCCTTCATTCATACCTTGGGCACGTACTAACAAGCCATGGTATTTAATGAATGTAAAGCGCACATCTCGGCAGCATGCTGATAGAGTACTGACATGCAGCGGTGACACGCGTTATCTTCGAGGCCAGACTGATGCGCTGCACGATTACGCGTGCCATCCTCTGCCCTCTCAGAATGAACTGAACACAACGGCAACAGAACATGTTAACACCCATGATCTCATGAGAAAAGGAACCTGCCGTTTCACAACAAAATAGAGCAGTAACAACCATTTGCACTGTCCTATAAACCTAAAAACTGTTTTCAACTGATGATTAATTTGCTACTTTTACAGCTTTGCCAGCCTCTAGCACTTTCAGAAGTCACGAGTCAAGCTCCAAAAGCTCATCAGAGGCTTAAAAGCACCCTTGCTCTCTCTCAATCTTTATATAATCTCTATATAAACACAAATATGAACACGCACACACACACAGCTTTTTTATTTGCCTTTGGGATACTGAAACTTGAGGATTAATTTTCAAACATTTTGCTGCAACTAAATTATGACATGAAGAGGTTACATTCAGGAACTCACTTCATTAAGATAGTAAATAGTATTACATGATTTGGCAACATTGCTTAAAGGCATCATACAATTAGGGTTATTGAGACAATGTTTTTAAAGAGTGTCTTTTTTTAGACGGCAGATTTTAAGCATTTAGCCTGAAAAGTTCTGGCATTTGGTGGCAAGATCATGGCTGACATCAGGCTCCTGCAAACTGGAAATGACGCACAGCAAAACCAAGTTCTGTCTTCCAAAACGCGCTGATTATAATTGTAGTCTATATATTTTCCATTTGAAAGATAGCAATTTTTGGACAATAAGATCAAAAATAATACAGAATTGTTCATTGATTACTGCATCATCATCCAGAGAGGCTTAAAGTATTCACAGTTATCAATGGCTACAATCTCCAAAACAGCTGTGTGAAGTGAGCAGACATCGCAGTCCTGAGACGACTCAGGACGCGGCAGCTGAGTGACCGTCTGCTCCAGCTCTAAGCTCTGCACAAAGCAGAGTCAGAACTAGAAGTCAGCACCTCCACTTTTCAAGACTTTAGTGCTTTTCCCAGTGGAATTCTGCTCCTTGAGGACACACAGCAAGCTACATTGCATTAAACTGAACTATGAGTTTTGAATATAATTTTCCAGTACAATTGCTAAAGTCAGGTTAAAAATTATTCTGTACAGACTGGACCAGGTAATTTACCCTCTCGCTACCTTGGCTTAACCATGAATTTCCCAGTATGGACAGGCCTCCAGAGCACTTAGGAGCACTCAGCACCTTGCAACTCCAATCTCCTACTGACTTGATATAGTCCCCACTGCAGTGGGAGTAGAGGGTATCCAGTGCCTTCTCCAGATTCATCTCATGGGTGTTTTGCAAACCAGGCAGAGATCACTCATTTTTTTTAGCACAGCAGCACATAGCTACAGCTGTAGTGTGCTGTGCAGCAATAGTATTGGTACTGACAGTCCTTGAATAGCAATCCAGCTGTTTTTTTGCTTCTTTTTTTTTTTTCCTTCCATGTGTCTTTAATGTGTTTCATTTCTCTTAGGGCCAAACAACTTTCACTTCCAGTGCACATGTGCACAGGAGAAGCCAGGATATCCTACACCATTGGGCATAATAGAGATTCTGGCACTAGAGCATGCAACTCCCACACTACTTCTATATTTGTCTAAAACAAGTATAGGCAGATCACAGAGACAACAAATTGTGATAATATAACATTATGAATGTGCAATACAGCTCCCAAGTATTTGGAAATGCTCTCCTACTGCATGTAAGCAACCATGCCAGAAATGCTGCTCTCTGGATTTGTGGGGTTGACTCTCCTTGTCAAGTTCTGCAGTGTCATATATACCTCCAAAAAAAAAAAAAAAAAAAAAAAAAAAAAGGTGGAGGAGCAGAGGGATTTTGATTTGATTTATCAGAATAGAAGAAACAAGTAAGTAGCTCCACGAGCAGCTGACCTAATGCAGATTGATCAGCTCCTGATTTCTGATTCACTGTTGGACTCTCTGTGGTCTCAAAATACAAAGCTTTCCTGCAGCTGGGACATTCAGAATATTTTTCACATGTGTCTCTAGTAAGAGGTCAACCTCTGCTGCCCCCGAAGGAACTTTGGAAGTCTTTTCCCTTGGCCAGATCTAATTGGAAATTAGTGGAATCTAGTGGGAAAAGAATGCTAAGACATATTGACCACATATGCACTATTGCCTTAGAACACAAGCCTAAAAAGAATAAAGTAATGGAAAAGGAAAATGACAGAAAGTCTATCTCACAGACTCAGTATCTCAGCTATTAAAAGACTGCATAAAGTTTGGTAGTGTACTCTGCTTTCAAAACTGAGCATATGCTGTTGTAATCGTCAAGTAAAAACAGGGTTTAGGTATGCAAGATAAGTTTGTGTATAGTGTGTAAGAAAAAATTTCAGGCATACTATACCTTGAGTATTTACATTCCTGTTTTTATAATTATCTTAATTAAAGAGTAATTATTTCACTTACAGATAGGCTTATCTCTAACATGAAACTACCTGTCTAGCATTAAAAAAAATCTGAAAACCATCAAAATTGCATTTTTGACGGGCTATAATGCCTGTTCTCTACTTTAAATGCTGTCTTCACCACAAGCAAAACACATCATTACACTCAGTTGGCATTCACAGTGTGTAAAAAGCAGTCACTGCACTAATAATGGAAGCAGGATTTCCAGAAGCACAGAATTAGTCAGCTGCCAAAAATGTGCTTTCACTTTATCTAAAATAAAGGACAAAGGCATAAACTGCTAATAGAGGGTTAGTCATGAAAATTTCAGACTAGCCAACAGTAAGACGAGGACTCACAGTCAAAAACACAAGAACTTCTTTTTGCTGGCCACATTCTCTGGAGCTGCATCACTCCATAGGAGCAGCCAGGCAGCCCCGGCCTCAGGAGATCCTGGGCAAGATGGGCAAGATGCAAGCGGGGCTGGTGGCCCTGCAGCTGAGCTGAGCTCTCAAGCAAGTGTCCTACCAAGCTCTTCCATGGCTGGCATATACAGTCCCTCTAAGACAGACCTATGCCATATAAGACCCTTATAAGAGCTGTCCTGTAACATAAAGGAGTGCTTCTATTTGCGAACAAGCAAAAACAAACAAGTAAAACACAAGGTATGTATAGAACATGTATTTTGACTGGGAATGCCAGTGTTTTGGCCAGTTGCATCCCCCTCACCTGCATAAAGCCTTAGATTAAGATAGCAATAAGAAGTGAGAAGGAAAAATAGTGAAAAAACCTCATGGAAGATGCTGGGTGTCTATTCTGCACAGTGAACTAGCTAGAAAGTAGGTGGGGCTTTAAAATAGCACAGTTCACAAAGCTAAACTCACATATTTTAAATACCACTTAGAACATAAATTAGGCAAAGTCTTAAGCAGATGTCAGAAGTCACAGTCAACCTTCAGTACTCACCAGGAACAACGGAAGTCATCACCAATAGTGCCATCTTTGTCTCCCTGTATGTGCTGTTTAAGTACATGTTAATTAACTCATCAACCAAGGCACCTTCTAAACCCACTTATTTTCCCAGTCTAGACAAGCCCTTTTTTATAGGTAAATGATGAACTCCTTACCCGAATGCTTTACTGCTCAGCTGAGCCTGAGCTTGTTCCTGCTTCAGTCAAGCTAAATGAGAACAGGAGCTGGAGCTGGGCCTGTGACTGAGCAGCGCTGCCCTTGCTGGCACCAGCTGTTTTATTGCTGGCTGCGAAGGTGGCAAGGGGCCACCTGCGACAACTACCGCTTTTCTGCTCAGTTATGTACCTGGTAGGTCCATGGGCGAATAATGGTTTATACGTCATGATGGAAAGCGGTGCCCTTGTGGCACTAAAGCAAACGAGCAGAAAGCTGCGATAGACCTTGAGCCCCTAATGGGTGCAATATGCAAGGTGCAGGAGAGGATGCACCCCTTCCTGAGGGGTGGCAAAAGCACAGCACGTCCTGAATTATGTAGCATGCTCCCTGCATGTGAGCCCACTGCATCTCCACTGCTCCCGCTCAACGCCACCGCAGGAACATCTGTGCTTAGTACACAAGCATCAAAGGTTATTCTTTCTGCTAGTCATTTTCAAGCGGGGAACAAAAAATAATCAATAGTCTACATTAGGAATATTCATTTGTGCTACCACCTACCTCATCACAGCGATATGAGCATCCAGTGCTATGAGTCATGCTGTGTTCCCAGAGACTGCTAGTGAGGTTTTGCTGAATGCGGTTAATTATGTCATTACTACTCAGCAGAATATAGTTCCATAAAAAAAAATTACTACATCAGGTCACATGAATCTTCAGAATCTTTACACTTTTAAGCAACTAGAACAACAAGACAAAAAAAAAAAACCCCAATATAGCAATAAAAATATTGCGGTATAGCAAATAGACATTAGAGCTTCTAAAGTTGTATCAAAACAATTACATCATTCTTAACAGTAAGATATGCAATAACACTTTACTTTTGCAGCTAAAGAAACTTATGGCACTTGTGCAGCTTACATACTACCCCAAAATGAAGGGAATTTCAAAAACAGAGTTCTATTATTCCATCAGATTTATCAAAAGAATTCGCTAAATATTGGCGAAGTTGTGACTCTTATTCAAAACAACTGGAGGTTTTCCCTGACTGCTGGGGCCGAGGTTTCACTGTCTATGGCCTTAATCACAATGAGTAGGGATAGAGCTGCAGAATACAGAAAAATAAATAATCTGCAAGCATAAACCTCTGCAACACGCTAGAAGTCTGTTTCAGGAACAGGTTTCCCTTGTCTCTATTCTGCCCTCCAGTGGTGTAACTGCGGGATAGATTAAGACAAAGCAAAACAAAAAATATCGACCAAAAAAAACCCGGCCTGTTTCTCTGTCTGGCTAAGGTACCAATCAGTACAAAATCAGGACTGGTCAAATGCTGAAAATATCATATTTAAAAAAAATAAAAATTGATCTCGGATCAAAAAATAATACATCAATAAAAACAGTCAAAACAGAATTTTGAGATAAATGCTTTAAAAGAATAGGAAAACATTTTTCTTCCATTTTTTTCTCAACCCACTTAAGCTCATTAACAGGCAACATCTCTTACTTAAAAAAATCTCACGTAGAAGACAGATTTTAATGGATTACTCCTGAATTATGTAAAAGATGTGCTACCAATACATGAAACTACCTGTTAATGACAAAAGAACCACAACTTTTGGGGCTTGGTTTATTCCTGAGAAACAGAGATGCCGAAGAGCAGCATCTTGCGTCCATCTTGAATAGACAGTCAAGATCATCTCAAAATGCATGATTAATTCTTAACACAGCTTTCTCATTCAAATGGGAGTGATCAAACCCTAGTCATCCCCACCCAAGATATCACAGTAACTTTATGAAACATGTTAATAAATGCACAGGCAACAGCAGGATTTTTGCACAGGTAATAAATGCTTGGGTGACAGCAATGACAATTATAACTGATTTAACATGAAAAAAAAAAAAAGGAAATATGCAGCAGATATGGAATTGCAGTGAAGCGCAGAAACAGGTATCTTAAAAGGAATTAGACTCCCATACACCTTTACTGGAGTCTGGAGTATAAGTACTGATACTACATGGAGGACACTCCAATGACAATGACAGTGCTACAAAATCGTAGAACAAAATCAACTCCCATGTCAGCTTCTGCACTTCCTGGATACTTCACCTGTATTCGAATGACAGTTCTCGAGATTTCCACCGTGTAACTTGAACGGGTCCAGTTGCAGCCTTGGTTCAGGCCCACATCACACAGCCTTGAACACAATGAGCTAATTTTTCCTCTCAGTGTCACCAAAGTGACTGAAATAACAAAGGGTGTTTCTCTGATTTCATGCAACTAACTAAAGGGAGGGTAACATTTGGCCCTAACAGAGTGTTAAAACATTTTGATTGATCCTTGTGAGCCATTAGGAAATGCCATCAGTACCTGTGCACCAAACACAATTGTTGTTTTAGGTAAACTTCTGTTGTGCCCGGAACCAAGATTATGCAAAATACAATAAGAAACAGAGAACAGGGTATCAATTTCCCATTCCTGTCCTACCGCATGACACATTTTTTTCCAGAGGGAACGTTTAAATGTTCCCACTTAATGTTTAATCACAGATGTGCAGAAAAGGAGAATGACAAAAGAGAATTAATGATTAAGTTACTAAAATTAGTTATATCGGCCTGCAAAATGAATCCTTGCGTTTACCATAGTAAGAGTGGACATAGGGCAGGACAGGGGAACCATGTCCGTTATTGTAAGTGCTCAAAACAACACTGGTGTTATTTCTTCAAGACAATGAAGAGAACACTCTTTTTTTTTTAAAATACAACAGTAAAAATACCATTTGTAAAAAACGTGGAGATTATGTAAGTGTTCTGCAAATGCCAGCTACTCTACTGGTTATTCTTTTCTAGTTCTTCAGTGAATCTTCTTATTCATTTTATCAGAACGTCTCTGGTTCATTTCCCATCACTTAGTATTAGAAAAAATAGCCTGGCATTTAGTCAAACTAGGACAGCTTTACTGATAAAGCCCATGAGGGAAGCAAATAATTTGTCAAATCTTGCTACTCCTAAACATAAAGAGCGCTGCAAATCAATACACGGAAGTGTTCTCAGTTTGATTCCGAGCGCAGAGAGGAAAGGGCAGCACTGTGTTCAGTGTCTCCAAGTTAATTGAGTGCGAGTGCGTTCGCCACCGTATCTGCTTCTTACCAGAAAGGAAATGTGCAAGATACCGTACAAAACTCAAGGGTGGAAAAGGAGAATTAAGAGGGGATTTCTTGAGCGGCACCTTGTTTAAGTGAACAGTCCCATCCTCTCTCCAGGTACATGCTGTACCCCATCTGATCAATTAAGTAGAAATCAACAGTTTCTCATTAACAAATCTCAGTAAACTTAGATTGCATATCAAAGTAACTGTAAATATGCTAGTAAAATGCAAATCCACTGTGAACCACTTAACTAAACTTGGTTTCCATTTCATATTGTCATGCATTGTCATCATTCTACGGCATTTATTTCAAATGGAGGAAACAAAAGCTCAAATCATGCAAGTAATGTTCAAGACTTCAAACTTTTGTTAACATAATTCATCAAGTAGGTTCTTTTTCTTATTAAAGTTTTCTACCTTACTGTAGTGTCCAGCATATCGCCTACCCAAGTGAAAGTGCTCTATTAAAATATGGGAGCCCTCACGCTTCTCAGAGGACACTGAAGAAGGCAGGCTCTTCGCCACTCAGTCCATAGCACATTGCCACAAGTTGTTTAGCTTTCTGGGCAAGCTACTAACTTTCCAAAGAGTTCAAATTTGTGTCTTCCATGAACAGTAATTCCAAAAACACTATTGCAGTATTATAACAGTTCTATCTAGATTTCATTTCATCCAGATTTCTGCAATGAAGAAATCTCTCTTTTCCCTACACTTTGCTTCCTCTGTGTATCTCAAGGCTGACAACTATGATGACAAAGGAACGTAAATATAATCTTGTGATGACGGCCTGCATAAAGAGACATACATTTTACTCAACTAGCTTATATCTTTGCTGATTTCGTGCTTTTTAGGCACGTATAACATCTTGTGGCCCTCTCTGGCTAAGGATTTAATACGCTAACATCTCTCTGTGATGTTAACCTTTCTACTAAACGTTCTACTCAACGGCTCTGGATAGTTTTGTCTCTGCTGCCTACACTCCTCAGTGCTATTCTGCTCCTTCAGATCTTGGGCTGAGTCCTGAGTTTCAGGACAGGAGCACTAGGTTGCTGGCTGAGGCCTGGCAGGGGGGAGCACACTCATTCACAGGATGCCCCCAGTACAGCTGAAATAGATTTTAATCACCAGATTAAGTTCTGAATGATAGAAATGGGATTAGGTGGGTTCGTATTCCTTTTGCATTAGTTCAGCCAGTCTGCAGCTGGTCTTACGGACGTGGTTATGTAACTGGAAACAGGCAGCTTGCCTGAACAAGACAGTGCTTATCCAGAGGATGCAGAATCATTCAACATTGAGAATAAGCCAAACTAATGTAAACCCTTCAACTTTAATGTTTGTGAGCTTTTCTGATACTGTAAAGTTTCAATAATAACAGAATTACACTTTTTTTTTTTTTTTTACTAAACATTAAAAACATTCATTTAGCCGAAAGTGGCATGTATATATTAAAAAAAAGAATCAATCAAATGTTATAACTACTGTACAAACCACCATTTCTTCTCCCTAAATCCTTTGTTGCAGCCATATGCAATATATCAGAGCTTATCGCCTTTGACATGACAAAGAGTCTCTTATTGCCAGCATTTTCAGTTCACAACCAGCCAATTAATTCTCATTCCTCCACCAGGGCAAGTACTCAAGAGTTAATAGCACACTAAGGAACACCTTCTTAAGGAAACTCTCCCTTTTTGAGGTGTTTACACTCCTATTCTGAGGGAGAAAAAGAAAGAACTTTTCCTTCTGAAAGAGAGGGTATGAAATAATCAGCAAAAGAAACAGATATAGAGTTTTGTTCTTTTTCAAGTGAGCATTAGGAATATGAATTACAATGATTCACTACAGACCTTGACACTCTGACGAGCCGAACGTGAGCAGAGAGGGTATGAAATAATCAGCAAAAGGAAGAGATATAGAGTTTTGTTCTTTTTAAAGTGAGCATTAGGAATATGAATTACAGTGATTCACTAAAGACTTTGACACTCTGATGAGCCGAACGTGAGTTTCTGCCTGGGAGCTCCCTAACTGCCTTACCGTGGCACCACGGCTGAGCTGGCAAGTCCCGCATCCATAGGGGCGCACAGCCGAGACAGCTCCACTCTGCTTGGAGAGCTGAGAAACAGAGCTCCTGCACGCTCCTAGGCACAGCCCCGAAGTTAAATGCTTACTCAGGTTTTAAGCTGTCTCTTGCTAGACAGTTGCTGAGAACAAGAGACTGCAGATGGGTTCCTCTGAGTCTAGCGGTAATTGAACCACGAGGTTCAGGGTACTTGTCTTTATTTCGGAGTAGAGCCATAGACAGTAGCACCTCTAGATCAAACTGGATCAAGAACGTCTACAAAGCTCATCTCCTGGAATGAAATCTAAGAGCCTGAGCTGGGGGCATCAGTTCTGCATGTGGTACAGGAGTTTTAAAACTCCCTGCCCAGACTCAGGCAGCATACTGAGCAGGAAGCTGCCTGAAATTGTGCCTGGCTTGTAGTTACTTACGAAAAGGCAATAAAATCTCTCATCAGCATGGCTTAAATCCCAGTTCTCTCAGGCTGCCTAAAACAGTTTTGCAGGGAAATGACCACATCTCAGGAACCCCTGTCCAAAACCTTCCACTGAATAGGAAGGCCAACACATTTATTCTCTAAAGCCTGGACGAGGTGCTTCTCAGCTCTGTTGGAAGAGGAGATGGAAATGCAAGTGATTAGACCATTCACACCAGCAATGATCCTGCTCCTGTTGTAGGTTCTTGCTCACAGTATCATATTGTAACTCCACCTGACAGATTACCGAGTAGTCATATTCACCATCCCTCCTCCTGGAGTCAGGGCATTATTCAGCAAACACTTCAGTGAGACAGCAAGGGAAAATGAGTCCACAGGGCAGACGGGAGCGCTTATCTGCGAGGGAAGAGTCCTGCCATCTGAGCTCTGCAGGACTGCTGCTATATTGGTTACACAATTTGTTAAGGACACAGAAATAATCTGGGTAACAGAAAACTAAAATCCCCCCTCCTCAATGACTTCCCTGAGGCTCATGCTGACTCCTTCCCCATCTGGACTAATGAAAGTTATTTTCTACACAATGTTATAGTTTCAGCAAGAATGATAGAGACAAACCATGTCTGAAGGTTTAATCACTCTCTTTTAAGGTGAGGCTGTTAGTGCAGCCAGATAGAGAAGGTAATGCTCTCTTCTTGAGAGAGAGCTTCTACCTTCTCTATGACACTGATGGGGTAGCAGCTGGTAGAGCCGCAAACATTTTTAAATGGTAGCTCTTGCGTTTCTGCAGGAAGTCTGATCCTCCCTGAACACAGGCTGGATCGAGTCCCTTGCAGGGGTCAGGGAAAGAATTAGTCCTTCTCCTAAGAGAGAGATTCCTCACACTTGTTTTAATCCTCAAGGCTTTCACTGCTGCCTAGACCAGGGAGCTTTGAAAGGTGCAGTGTTAAACTTCTGGGATCTCTTAGTGGAATAAATAAGGCAGCTCAGTAACCATTTTCAGGACAGCAATTTTGGACTGAGACATTAAAATTCTATGTTCCACTTTGACCTGTCCTTCATTCAGCCTGGATGTAGCTTCCCTTCCACCTAAACTTCTTTTGACACTATATATTTGCTTCCCTACATAATGTTTCATAGCAGTCTGCCTCACTACATTCCATTTTTAATGTTTTCATCATTATTTTTAAACATTTATCTTTCTTTTAGAAATTTTAACCTCTTACATTTGTAAATTTAACAGTCTTTTGATATTTAACAGCTAACAGAAGAGAACCGTGTAGGAACAATTCTTTTTCCTTAGCGATTTCAATGATCTAAAGTAAATGATTTGTTCTTTTTTGTCTCACACAAGGAATATCAGTTGTCCCACACTAGATGAAAGGGCATCAGAGACAGAGTTTGATCACCATTTATACGACCAATAACAAAACAAAATATTTACATATGCACTTTTTTTTTTTCTCTCCATTGGGCATGCTCCAAGATTTGGAGCTATGTATTGAACCAATGCAGATGTTTATATAGTTTCTGTTACAACCTCTGAAATGCAAGGAACAGCTAGAGTTAAGAGTTAAGTATTTCCCATGCAGCTTACCTTCTGTTCCTTGTACCACTTGCAAGCTTCACTGTGGAGCAGGGTAGCCCAAGAAGAATGGGCATAGGACTAAGAAAAAAAAATCAGGAAAACTCCTCTTTATATGAGGATGATTTGGTTTGTCTTACCAGACTAAATGAGAAGGAGTGAAAAAAGGTGCTTAGTGGACACAGGTGAATGACATATTAATGGCAGCTGAGGATTTGAAACTGCCAGCTATGACACAGAGGTTCAGAGAAGGAAGCATCAAAGACAGAAGGTAAAGTTATGTGTATAGTGACTACAAGAATATATCTCACTCTTTCATCCAGGCATACTTTCAAAAGGGCAACCCTCAGAATAAATACTAGACATAGAGAGAAGAAAGATCTTCTCTCTACAGATGTCAGTCATGGATGTCACCACAGAGCGCTGCAGAGCAAGGTCAACAGGACAGTGCTGCTCAGTCTTAGGGAGGACAGAGAGAGGTTTTGTTTTGATGCTACTGACATCAAATAAACTCTATTTATACCAAAAAGAATTAATACACCCAACTCAAAGAGTAGAACAGTTATTTTTAAGAGTCCTTGTGCTTCTATTGAGTTGGAGGATTGAGAAAGAAAAGTGGCACAGGATGTCTGCAATATGCTGCCATGTTTGGCAGCTCACAGGAGTAGGCATGGCACCACTCACCCCCTTTTAAGATAGCTTCTTTAAAATAATGTCAGTTGTAACTACAGAACGCATGAATTGGCCATTTTTCCTCTGTAAAATGGTATTTTTTGCACCGGGTAACCACATGGGTAGCAGTACTTAGTGTAAATGCAGTTTTCTAGGGTAGACTGCAAAATTATTTCTGAAAATGATTTTGCTGAATACTAAATAACTCCGTTTCAGCTACTCACCACTAACCTGTAAGACTAGATGCTGCTTGTCTTAGGTCCTGGGCCAAAGGAGTTTTCCACTGCAGCATTACTGCGTCATTGGGTGAACGAAAAAATATTTGTCTGGCAGTTGGAACTGAGGCTCTAATGGTTGTTTGGAGCTGCATAAAGACATAAAACATTAAAACTTACATTTTAAGGTAAGAGAAAGAGAAATTTAGTGACATGAATGCAGATGAAGCTATCAAAGAGCCGCATTTAAAGGCACTTTGTGATATGCCTTTGCAGCATCATCTCTTTTATACTAACTGTATACAAATATTTCGTATTCAAAATAGGTAATTATTTTTTCCCAAGTTCAGGTGCCTGCAGATCAGGAGTATAGGAAGGATTACCTCTAAGAAAGAATAAATGATATGAATCTAGATAGTATGTATATGTACATAGAATTTTTTTTAACACAGTATTGATATAACCAATGTCATCAAAATGTAACAACATATCCCAACATAGTCACATACCTTAGGAAAATGTGTCCTTTATAAAGCCATTTATAATATAGCATCACAAATGGAGACCCTGTAAAGAAAAATGATGCCCATTTACCTTGCGTCAGTAAAATTATTACCAGGTTATATTTAGCAAATAACAGACAAAAAGTTTTAGGGCGTGAGCAGAGTTTTGCAGGAACATCCTTTGGCAGCTGATTCATGGAGAGACATTGACTGTGGCCTTGGGAGGAGAAGGTTGCGAGATTAACTTTTTCCTTCTGGCAGAAGGAAGGCCTATTGCTCTGCTGATTGCAACAGAGGCAGAATAAATGACATTAGAAGAGGTTAGCAGGGGGACATTAATATATGCCAGTAGGTATCATATGCATTCACGCCAGAGAAGGATTAGGTAAGAGTTCTCATCCTACGATGGCTCTCTGTATCTGTCCAGGGCTATAAATCACTGTGCTCTGTTCAAGCTCTTCTCTCCTACTTTACATTCAGGAAATACTAACATGCTTGGGGCGCCCATGCCCGGGGTGGGAAGGGTACAGAGCAAACAACTCCTACAGCTTTGCTCTGAGGATGCAAGCTGAGGAAGCATCGGCTTCACTGCAACTCTTAATGTTACCTGCGCTGCACACATATATCTGGGTTGGAACATACTGAGCGGAGAAAAGGAGCGGAAGAGAGATGATATGTGAGATACGAACAAATGTCAATGGTTTCACTTGTCCTAATTGCCTAATTGAAAGACACAGTATTTTCCCATTCGATTACAATCAAAAGGAAATATTCTTGGGGAAAAAAATAGAACTTTTTTTTTTAATATATCTAAATAGAGAACTTAAAGGTCTCTATCTTTCATGCTTTCAGATATTAGATTATTTCTGGCTGAGCAAAATCATATCCAATTGCATTCTTATCTGATAAACTGAGATAATGTACCCACATCTCTAGTCAAGTGTTTCTTTTCCTGGAGCATTGCAACGCAGCCTTTTGCCTTAATCAATATATCACAGACACATTGCAGTTCCAAAGTTAGTGAGAAGTAACAGGTGACGTTTTTCATCCTGAGTTTATGTATTCAAGAGAGGACTAAATGACGCACACAACAGTCCAGATTAACTAGCTGCTGCTGCACAGCATGTGCACAGATTGATTATAAAACTCTTGACTCACCAGCTTCTGCAGCACAATCTTAGAGAATATCTGCCAAGGCAGCAGAAGCAGGCAACAAAAAGCAATCATTTAAATGAAAAGTGGTTGCTCCTTTAAACAAAGTTTCACATATGTATGTATGGAGAGAGAGAGAGACTGAATTAGGGAAATGTAATTGTTGCTAGTTTTTTATAGATAATTAAAATTGGCCTGTTTCTGCAAGGCTATGTTAGACTGGTAAAGTCCCACATCTGCAAGAAAACTCCCTTCCTGTCCCTTTGCAATCGGCTGACAGGGTCGGTTTATTGCTATTTCAGCTACAGACAGCTATTCACAGGAGTGCCCAACAGCCTTGGCCCTGCTCAAAAGGAATATTTTTATCAAAAAGTGTGCAAATTAGTCTTTAGCAAAAAGAAGAGTACAAATAAAGGGCTCACACCTGAGATTCGTATCTCATAACAGAGAGGAGGCTACCTTGCTGTTCAAATTTAATCCTATAATGCAGAGCACTGTTATGAAATCAGTTATTCATGCCCATAGACAGGCCTTCAGAGACATGAAAATGGCTCAGAATTAACTAAAAGGATTGGGCAACGTCCCAATAACAATATAACCAGCTTCCCCAGAAGCATTTGGTTCCCATTGTTTCCTACTGGTATTTTCCATTTGCTTCCTAAGTGTTTACCTCTTCCATTGGACCAAGTAGTCTCTTCAGGATACTCAAGTAATAGAGAACGATGATGATCAGGAAGCGCAGAGCATGGAGGGTGACAGACTACAATGGCTTGGAGAGATGTCCTGGGCCAAGATATGCAGTGCGCAGAGCTCATAACTCGCCTGCAATTAAGATACCACTTACGTAAATAAGCAGGTCCACTATGGAGAATCTGAGCCATAACTGCCTGAGTCACCAAGTCAGGGACTCCTAAGGTGAGATTCTGAACACAGCTGAGGCCAGTGAACATGCCCAGATGAGCAGCTAGGAAAGGGCTACTTTGTCTCAGGTTTATTTATCTGGATTAACACAGAGATAGAAGTTTCCTTGACTGATAGAGATTTACATCACAGGATGGAACAGAGCCAAGGGCTTTGATTTTCTCGTTCCTTTCAATGCAACTGAGGAATTTCTCAGAATAGTGACTTTTCTCAGAAAAGCCTGCATCTTGAATAGAATTGCTATTCTAACATGTGGAATATACAGTCTTGCCCGTATTTAAGTCCAGTGGAAATATTCAGGGTCCTTTTTGAAGTCTGAGTTCTTGGTCAAGAAAGGGAATGCTAAAGGCTATTCCAACAACATTTTAAATACGAGATTCTGAAAAAAAAAAAAAAAAAAAAAAAACACATAAATGAATGTATTTGGCCCAGCTCTCTAACTGCCTTTTAGACTTCCACAAACTTTCCCCAACGAAGCTAAGACTGCCCTGACAACCTGCTGAGAAGAATGTACAGCAGAATGGATTGAGAAGAGCCTACACTGAAAAATTAACACACTTCCAGGACCTCAGTAGAGGAAGGAAGTACTCACCACACAGTAGATCTCTAAGAGTCCACTGAGTCTGGTTTCACTACAAAAGAGGTGGTCGGGGAAGTCAAATAGGCTCTGCCTTCTGCTTTTATTGACCTGCAAGTTCTTACCCTGGCGCCAGATTTGCAACTTGCCTCAGAAGGAGGATAGATAGGCAAATGCTTCCTGATCTGATCATCTTTGCTGCTGAACTTTCAGTGCAACTGAGGAATATCTCAGAATACTCACTTTTCTCAGGAAAGTCTACAGCTTTAACAGATGATTCTTTGCATTGCTATCATAACAACATGTAGCATACACAGCTTTGTGCCCACATGAGTCTGAGCCCACCAACTCATGCTGAATGAGCTGCAGAACATAAATCCTTTATGAAAGAGATGATCAGTTAAAACCAACGCCTGAAAACAGCACAAACAAGGTCAAATTAAAAAGTACTTTTATCGTGTCTACTGCTGCTTGTTTTTCAATGGGACAAGAAGCAAGTCCCTTCATAAATAGGCTTTGGCAGTAAGCAGGTGCCAGATCTAGTGCTTATAAGGGACAGTCTACAGACTGCTATTTCTACTGAGAGAAAACAGGAGAGAATCTTAGCAAGGAGAGGTGGGATATAAACAGTATATTATGGAAATGCATGGCAAAGAGAAATTAACTTACACTGTAATAAAGGAAATTGAATTAATTGTTTACAACTGCTTATGATTTATTTTTAATGATCCAAAAGACAATGATCTTGAGTGGAACATACAATCCCATATATATCAATGTCCAAATCCCTTTCACACCCTTTCCTATATTTATAATTAAAAAGGAAGTCTTCTGGTGACATGCCTCAGAAAGAATGAGATATTATTTAAGTAAGTTAGATTGCAGTTTTAAGTCCTCCTAGAGAATAAATTATGATCAAAGGTCATATTCATCAGCAGGCCTGAATAGAATGAGTGAAATTCTTGAGTCATATTATCCATTTGGAAGTTACCCATGTTTATCTTTGCCAAATGACCCAACAAATAAATTGTGCTTTTTCATATAGGTGCTGAGAATTTGTGTTTAAAGGCAATTTCACAGTGTTATTTTGGTTCTTTGTTGAGATGAGCAGAGATCCTACAATAAGAGTGTGGTGATACAGAAAAGTTGTTTTAGGGATATTAATGAAAGAAGAAAGACTTTAGGCATTGAATAGGATTTTCAAAAATAAATCAAAAATTAATATTAGCCCCATGTTGGCCTGAGTGAAGTCAGTAGAACAACTGGATGAATGCTGAATGTGTGCAAAGATTCACCTGAGCTAAACTCAACTGCACTTGCCCGGGAGCTTTCTCAGACAGCTCTAGTCCTCATTAATGGGATCTGACTGGCTAGCATGCACACAGTTCCTGGGGCAGTGTACACAGTGCAGGTAGCTAGAAGGCTAAATGGGCAAGTAGCTAAAAGACTTCAAAAGAGTTTAATGCTATGGCACTCAGACTTGGTTGTCATTACTGCCATGAACATCTATGACACTGTGTTGTTTAAAGTAATCATGAATAACTAGTCTTGGAAACTTGTACAAAAGCTTTCTGGTCTGAACTCTTAAAACCTATTTTCATTTTACTTCTTAGATGCTGAATTTCTTACCTATATTTTTTTTCTGATGCTTCTAATGTACGCTGAATTTCAAAAACTTCTTTAAGTCTTTTGAGCACTGCACTTCTTGGGATAAGAATGCTACCACTGTGGGAGGGCTTTTTTTTTACTGCATAACAAGTATTTATAGATCTGAGTCTCATTACTGAAAAACACAATGAAGAAAAGTGACTCCTGAAGAAAAGTGCACACTCCTTACTTTTTCTTTTTTCATATATGACTCTGAACATTAATTTACTTCATTTTTTCCTTCTAGATTTTGCCTTTCTCTTGCAGACAGCCTTTAAGTTGTTTAGAGGGTGTGCAGACACCCTCTAAAGACATTTCTGTATATTATATAAATATTTAGTTCCACATTTGTCTAGAATTTTGTTTCTTGTGTACTCAGCTGCTTTTTATCTATATGAGATAATAATGTCCTTTATGTAATAGCTCCTACCACTCTCACTCTGGTGAAAGATGACAAAAGGTCAATAATACTCTTGACTGCCCCAGAGAATGCAACTGGATGAGCAGTTGGCTGGGAACACATGGCACAGAGCTTCCCCACCTTTTCTGCATATACTGCAAAGCACAAGTTTTGACTATTGCCAAACTGAAATGGCTTAGAAGTGACCTACCTAAGCTACAGCATCCCGCTGCCTCGTGGCTTCTTGTATGAGCTGCTGGACTCTCTGATTATATAGATGTAAGTGTATATAAATACATAAATAAAAAACAAGAATTTGGTGTTCTTTGGGTGGACTCTACAATGCTGGAAGCTGGATTTGCTGCCCTGTGGGTCATATTTGGAATAGAAAGATTTGAAAAAAGTTCAGTTTCTGTTTCTCCCCACAGATCACAGAATCGTTTAAAGAAAAGAAAAAAAAAAAAAAGAGAGAGAGAGAGAGAGAGATCTGAAGAGTTTTTGAGCTGTCATCATTTATCCTCTCCAATCCTGGCTTAATGGCACCATTTTGTAGGATAAGGGCTGCAAGGAAAGTGCAGACACCAACAGGTAGTCTCATGCCGCAGGTCACTGGCAGCATCCAGCCTTCCCCTCTCCCAGGGCAATATGATGCGTATAGGACTAAGCAGGCACTTTCAAACTAAAGAGTGCCAAGGATCTTCTTAATGATGAAATGGACACTACATACTTGCAGTCTGGGATAGCTTTGAACTTGTGTCATTTTGGAGATGCACTTTTGTTTGGCATAAATGTGAATAAATAAAGATTGACTAAACGCTGAAGTGTATCAGCAGCTGAGCAGTGCTGTTGGGGTGTGCAGAGTGCCTAGGGCTGCCCTCTCAGGGGGACCGCTGACATCTCTGACGTGGCCAGATGTAATCTAGCCCACGGCGGCGATGCGCGCCCACAGGTCACATCTCGTGCGCAACACTATGACCGACACACGGAAGCAGGACGTATCAGTCATCCTGAATCAGCGGATTTCATTTTTAAAGTTTACAGTGAAAGTTTCCTTTAGAAATACCTCCTTTTTCCCCCTCGCCATTTTCATTTGTTAAGGAAAAAAGAAATGATGTGGGGGTCAGCAGTGCACTTGGCACACACCTCCTACATGGGGCGGATGCAGCATGTGGAGCACCAAGTTACAGCCTTGCTCTCACAAGACTCATGCAGCCACAGAGCCATCCAGGCCCGATGTCCATACAGCTGGGCTCGTTTACACTGAATTAACACTCCTATGCTCACATGGGTGCCTTGGGGACGTGGCCAAGGATGAAGATGGCTCCAAAGACAGAAAATACCCCAGTGAATTAGCACTCCAGCATGGTTTCTCTCCAGACATTCACCTAATCCTACCTTTTGGGGAGCAATGTGTTTATAGCACCTTCTCTCTAGGCTCTCAGCCCTCGCATCCTTCTCTCTCGGCCCCCTGCTCACTCTCCTCAGCTGGGCTGGGTGCTCCCCTTGCACATCCTGGCTCCTCACCATTCCCAGACCCAACACACCACCTTCATGCCTGGCTTTCCTGGATGAGGACACTCACAGTGCCCCAACACCTCAGCCCTTGCACCAAGCCCACAGTCCAGGCAGGTTGCACGCTGAGGCCTGGGCGCCACAGGCAGCCGCAGAGAGTGGTATCACCTCTGGCCTGCTCCTGCCATGGGGGACACACCAGAGAGCAGGGATGGGATGTGAGGGAGGACGCAGCACGTTGTGGGGGGAGAGGGTACCCTGAGGGGATGCAGGTCATCAAAGGAGGACATGGCACTTTGAGGGGGCACACAGCGAGTGAAGAGGGCAAGCAGCATCCTGATGGGACGCAGCACGTCGAGAAGAGACACAGCACTCTGAGGGATAACACACCATGTCAAGGGGATGCCGCGTGCTGAGGGGGGACACAGTGTGTTGGGGGGACAGGCTGTGCTGAGGCGGGCACTACTCACAGCATATGGGCCGTCCTGCCCCACAGCGCCTGCCCCATCCAGGTGCCTTCACAGCACCTCACAGCACCCACGGCCTTTGCTGCTGGCTCTACAGTGGTCATGTTCTTGGCATTGCCTGAATGCGGCCATCCGAGCCCGCGTCCAGCCACTGGTTGCCAGTGCTGGATCCTGGCCTGAGCTCGCAGCCCCTTCAGGGGGCTCTTTTGCTTCACTTTCTCCCAAACAGGCTCCAAGCCCCAGAAACATTAGGGAAAAAAAATCCCTTGCTAACTTTGAACTTTGGTTAAATAAGGCACTGTCTATTCCTTCTTCTCTTAAACGAGAAAACCTGGTCATGTGATCCTCAGGCAGGCTGCCCTCACTCATCATTTGTAGGGAAATTCCTGGGAATACCCTGTAAGGCCTTAATGATTTTTGCAGATGAAATACAGAAGGGGTTGCCTGGTGCCTGTAAGAACACTAGAAACCACTAGATGTCACCGTTATTGCACAAAAACCCAGCATGTCTCCGGCAGGGTTCAGCCAAACTCACTCTTGTTTTGAGACAAGCTGCTGCCCACCTGCAGGCCTAGTGTTAGGAGAAGTGTCTTTGGGCAGCCGCTCATCTCTATGAGTCCCGCTCAAGGGTCAGATGACACCATTTGACCATCTCTGCAAATTCTGGACGTGCAGTTGAAGGTGTCCTGCTAGCTCATCCCAAAGCCAACCTGGGAGTGCCTATGGACAGCTCCACTCAGGAGGAAAGGCAGAGGACTCTGGGCAAATCAAATTTTCAGGGCCATTAGGAGGCCATGAGCTGATTTTCCTTCTCAAGCACGGTGCTGTGCTTTCAGCCATGAAATACAGAAATCTCTAGGAGCAGTTACAGCAACGTGCACCTAAAACAGGACTCGAGAGCTAAATATTTCAATTAATGCAAGCAGACACATAGAAATCATGTTACCTAAACAGAGCCAAGGCCTTCTCCTCTATTCACTTACACCAGTGTCCATGAGGAGTAACTCTGTTCACATCAGTGAAAACACACTGATGTCAAACTGGTAAGAAATAACTGGCCACGGAGTTTGGCAGCTTTTCTCCTTTAGGCTACACTTCTATGATTTAGCTAATTGCTCTGCTTCCTAGCCTCCCCTAAAGAATCCTGACTGGCTCCACATTAATTTGCTGAAAGGCAAAAATCTAGTAAAAATGTAAATTTTCCCTTGCTAGCAGCTGGAGAACCAAAATCGATTTCAGCAGCTTGCTGAGTAATGAAATTAGAGGACTCACAACTGACAGATAGCTTGCAGGACGGAACTGAAGGGCAGCACCATCACTTTCGTCTTGCTCCCGATGCAGACATGCTCCAGAGCACGACTCAGACAGCACCTCTAGGCCTGTCTTCTTAGCCTTAAGGGATGCTTCTGTTAAACAGAGATGCAACACTAAATCATAGAAAGGCCAGCTGGAAATAAGTTATGAGCTAACCCTTCCCCAAAGGAAGATAAGCTCTAATACCTGTGCAGGTGCCTCAGCCATCTGTGCAGCTCCCATCTACAGGACCTGGTTCACTGAAATAATTAGCTGTCCTGAAGAGGATCAACTATGCTAAACCTGGGGAGATGCCAGAACTGAGTTAGCCCCAAAGTTGGTGTCCTCGTTCAATTTTAGCTAATTTCTTTTAGAAGCAATTGGACAATCCTAAACCACTGTTGGCCAACGTTGAGCTCTGATGTACATCTTCCTCAGGGAAGTTGTGTCTTCTCCAGCAGACCTGCTGACACCACTGATCTGGGCAGTAGTTAGTGCTCATCTGCTGATAGATAGACAACTATTTCGTATCTTTTAATTCCAGCAATTGCAACCTTAAAGCTCTAAAATAACACTCCTCCCCAGGATAACTGATATAAGGAAAACAACCCTGAGAGTCACCTTGCAGCTATCAGCAGCTGACTTACTGTCCTCCATAAAGCCACTTTCTCCCAAAAAAAAAAAAAAAAAGAGAGAGAAAAAAAAAAGAGAGAGAAAAAAAAAGAATTTGCTATTCAGCGGTCATTGCACTAGTCTGCAATTAAGGATTCGCCTGCAGTCCCTCAGAGTTATAAACAGAAAGAGGGTGAAATTATTCCACTGATCAAAGACAACAGTCATCTCCATCAGTGATTAAAGATCTTTTTTTGAAAAGCAAACCTCTTTTCTGCAGGTATTAAATTACTGATGTCCCTGCTACCACATAGATGTAATTCCTCTATAAATGGGCAGACATATAATGCTGGCATTTTAGCCTGTAATTTCCAGTTTACAAAACTGTAAGCTGAACAGGGGGGAGTTCCCCCCTAAATGAGCAGCCTAGAAATATATATGTTTGAATTCATTATAAGATGAATATAACAATATTTGAATATTGCTTCAAATATATTTGAATTCATTATTATATCACTTATTTAGTGTATTCCCTTTCACCCAGAGAATCCTGAAGCCAAACATTCAAACAAACACGACAACAACAAAATATAAAACCTCTTAACTGTTTCAGATGGGCAGATGTATAGCAAAGCTGATCAGACCTCCAGCAGGGTGGGATGGAGGACTGTGAAAAGAATCTGGAAATATCTCCAAGGCCAGAGAAACAAATCTGCCTTATACTTCACCTTTACTATACGACCTTAGCTATCTGAGGAGGCAGAAGACTACAAATGATTTTACCTCTAGTGAAACAGAGAAATTGTATTCTCTCTCATTACCCATTTTCTCCCCCTTTCCAAGGTGCGTGTTCTACGTTGCCTCTGCACTGCTGCCGAGTTTCAGCTCCAAACAGCAGATAATCCCTTTGAAACATCGGTCAGAGGCATGTTGGAAACAAAGCATTGACAGAGCAGGTCTCAGACAAGTCGGCAGTCTGGACTTAGCTCTCGCAGGAGGACTTGCTGATTTTAAGAGAGTTTATATTATTAAGAGATTGTAAGTTTTGTGTGGGTCAGGCTTTGGTGCCTGAGACATCTCAGGTAGGCCTTGTCTATAAAGATCAGTGCTCGGCGTTTATCAAAAGATCCCTATCTTTACGAGCATCTCAAATACAATGCACTGAAAAGGGGAGGTTGAAAATAATTAGTCATTGACCTTTTATGCCTTAACAATTAGCCATACTTTGAAAAGCACTAGCATTTTAAATATAATAGAGACTATACAAAATGGATATTCTTTTGCTTTTTTCTTTTTCCCCAAGTCACATGTCATTTTATAAATGTATTATTTTCTACTTTTTAAAAATGACCAAGGTAAAATATAATACTCTGTTCAACAATCTCTTGAGAATTGAGGGGGAAGAAACTGATGTTTGTAAAAGCATTATATGATCCAAATGCAAGAGAAACCCTGAAATATGATGACTTTGATTACTTTTATTATTCTCCTGGTTGTACAGGAGGAAAAGTTCAAGGACTGACTTAGAGATTTGAAACTCTGATTTTGGAAATTGGCAGATAAGGGCGTGTATTTCCTTGGAACAGTTTCTGAGTCTGAACTAGACTGCTCTATATGGCAGATGATTTAATTACCATCAACACACAATAAACTCCTTTTAATTACTGATGCCAGCCTAGCATGTACCAGAGAGACTTGGTTCTTGCAGAATAAATATATTTATGCATCGGAAGAAACCCACAACTTTGTCAATAAACATCTGGGCTGATGGGTGATGTGCGGCAGCAGCAGTGATGTTGCCTGCCAGACATCCAATTTGTGTGGGCATGAAACTGCTCATTAAAATCCGTAATGTTTATTTGCAAAATGTAGCTGGCAGGGATTCCCCAAGTCCCAGCTCTGCCATCAGGTAGAGTTTTCTCCTGGGTAAGAACTGCCTCCCCTCAGCAGAATAAAAACAAACATTTTTTCATGTAGCAGGAAGGAAGGCTAATATCAAAAGTGAAACTAAGCAGCTATGAAGGCCATGCCACCTTTTTCCCTCCTTTCTCAATCCTGAGCCAAGAAAGAGCTTGGCTGGAAGGAAATTCCTGACTTCAACTGAGTACAGACTGGGATATCCTCAGAACATTGCATCCGTGGTGCAATATGAGAACAGGAGCTTTGAGCAGGAGCCCTATTTCTTGCTACATGGGGGCCACACTTGTGTTTTGCTGTTAAGCCTTATACAGATGCTTTAAGTAAAAGCAAGGTCAGCACCCCGCGAGACACAGATTACCTTAATGATAAAATTTTTAGTACCTCACCCACATCTTTCTTTGAATTTCATTCAGGTCCTAATGTAACTGTATGGTAGTTTTTTGATTGTTTTTAATCTTAACTAATTTACAGCTTTTTCCTTTCTGCAGAACAGAGATTCCTAAATCCCATGAACTCATCCTTCTGCCAAGCAGCACAAAGATCAGCACAACCTCTAAGCTACTCAGAAATGTATTCAGGGATTCAGTTTCCCCACACAAAATAACTTAAGATGCAATATACTCAAGTTTATACAGCCAAACAGATGCTGAGAGACAAAAATACAAGACACTCAAATATCAACTTTTCTATTGCACTAGAGGTTCTGATTAAGGGAAAAAAATCCATGGGATAGCACTGTTGTTTTATCCCTACAAAGGCATTAGAAACACTATGATATGAGTTATCTGCAAAGACTAATCTGGCTTGGGGAACTGCTCAGCTCCTTGGTGAACAGGGTGACAGGGTTCGGAAAGCAAAGCAGCTTCAGGAGCAGCAGCACACGCAGCTCGCGGGGCTGCCGGCCCGCGCAGGCAGCACCAGCACCAGCACCGGCACCGACCCGGCAGCGCCCCGGCCGCCCCGTCCCGCTGGGCACTAGGGGCACACGCAGCGGCCGCAGCCTCAGCGCAGCTCGAGGGTCTGCACCGCGTTCAGCGTGATGGAGGCCCAGCTTTGGGCTCCTGGAACAGGAACACCATCAACAGGAAACCTCACGTACAAAGAAAAAGAGAGTGGGCAGCAGTTACTGAGGGAAGATTATCCTTGAAGCTACACGGCTTCATTGCTTTCTCCTGCCTGGCTCCTCACTCCGGTATTTTCCCTCCTGTTCTTGGCTTGTCTGCGTTCGTGGAAGGAGGTTACTGCTCTCAGTCTACTCAACTAGCAACCCCAACCTTCTGGGGCAAGGCCTTCTGCTCTTCCTGGGGTTTGCCCTGGCCCGGAGAAGAAATTCAAGACTAACCAGGCGAAAATTCACCTGGACAGGGCAAAAGGGACTCAGGGGCTCTAAATGGAAGCTGAGGTGCAAGCCTAAAATAGAAAAGCACAGAAAAAGCACTTTCACACTCCAGTAACACACTGAACTGTGTATGAAGCAAAATCCTACTTGAAAAATAAACTCTAGCTTCAAAGGAAGCATGGTCACTACTTCCAGTCTTCGGTTTAAAACTATTACCAACTGATAGTTTTCACCTGCAATAACTTTCCGTGCCTGGAATGCAAAGTAGTAAAAGCTGCACAAAGGGGAATCAGAGCATCGTTGGCAGGACAATAGTGCTGATTCTGTGCCAGTTCCATTGAAACAAATCCATGCTGCAAGCATGGCCATCAGCCTCTGGGGCATTTTGTTATGGAAAAAGCTAAAGATCGGGCTGTTTGGTAAGCCACAGAAAAATATTGTAGCAGACAGTATTGCTATACACCAATCCCATATAACACTAAGGCTTAACTTCAGTTCAGTCACTTAAGTCTAAGAGAAAAAAAAGTGAGTAGAACAGAATAGAAATAAGAAATGAGATTAAGAGGAAATATGTAAGAGCTAATGATTTTTAAAGGGTACAGTGGACCCCGAGATATTTTCTGCACAAGCCCTTTACCATCATGCTCTGTATTTATTTTTATTATTCACTGGTCTTTTTGTGGGCAAAAGCACCCTACTAAATTTGGACATGTTTTCCCTTTCCAGTTCAGTCCACCTCAGCATTTCTATTCTATTTCTATTCTAAATATCTGTTTCAGGGTTGATGCAGGTGTGTTTGGTTTTTAGCATTAAAATATAACACCACCTAGGCAGAAGTTTGACATCCTGGCTCTCAGCCCAGCAGCTCTCAAGAAAGTGTTTAAAAACAAGAATCCCTTGACTCTGTAGGCTATAAGAACATACAAACACAGAAGTCTACAAATAAAAATGAACGCTTAAGAGGCCTCTCTTCATATCTTTCTCTTTACTTTTAACTTCCATTACTGATTGAGAAACCAGAATTAAAGGCAATGACTCAAGTGCCATATGAACATCTGAGGAGCAGGGCTTAAAGCATACTCTGAACGTGGGCAGCCCGAATGCCATTGCAGCAAACCAGATTTCCTTGCACAGTTTGCCACGCTCCATCCCAAACCTGCAGATACATCCCACAGCTGAGCATGCTCCGAGTTTGGAGAAGGAGAGTTACTGTGTCCTGCCTGGGGACCAGGAGGATCTGGTCCTGCTCTTTTAATGGGCGTCTTAGGGCCTGTGAGAAGCAAGGCAGGGGCAAGTACTGTGCTGTGGTTGCTGAAGGTTAACACTGCCTTTGTTTGTGTTATTCAAACATTTTTATGGCTGTGTATTTAAGGCCTGCATAAATCTATATCCTGCTCAACCATGCAGATGCTGTTATAGGACTTTTTAGTGAGACAACTTGGGGAAAGATTTGGATTAGCTTCTTGCATATATTAAGTACAGTTAGTTTTGAATTACTGTAGAGTTGGACCTTTGCCAGTCTTATAAACCATGGATTTATGGGGTACATAGATGGTAAATGGGCAATGGATTTTGGTAAACATGTGCTTCATGTTCCTTATGATTTAAACACGTTTTAATACCTACATTTGAAAAATTTCCAAGAAAAAGTTGGATTAACTTCACTCCATTTATGTTCTTCTGTGCATCAGTGACTCTAGCAACCATTTGCCAAATACTAATCTGCTGGGATTTTTAGAAATAAGAATTGCATAAATAGGTCTATATTCAGATTGCTTGGCTAGCACCCCAAGGCAAGATCAGTCTACCTGCACCATGAAGCAGAACTGAAATTGCGGAGCTGCATTCTGTACTGGTCCCATCTCTTCCCATGCCCAAAGCAGTTAACTCCCTCAGTAATTTCAGCAACGGAATTATTTTAGTTGCTCTTTAATTAGGTACTGCATATTTCTCATCACTTAGATATATGAATAACTGTGCCTTGTGGTTCCTTGTATCTCAGAGAACCATATATCTCAGCACATGCCGACTCTTTAAAATACACCTTGAGTGTAATTTTTCACTCTAAACAAATGACCAGAAGTGCCCATCTGCAGTTAAACCACAGCACATTCACCCAGCGGGACAGCTTTTCTTCAGGATCAGGACAGCCTCTTACCATCTTTTACAGCGCCTTGCCTAGTTATTAACAAATCTTAATTGATACTGAAGCTGTAGGCCTTTTAAAAGGAAATGTAATAGCACAAGAGAATAATTGTATGATAATAGAAAGAGTAAAAGGAAATATAATAGTAGAAATAGAACAAAACAATGTCATTTGTATGATAATATAAAGAATAGCTTTTTGTAAGAAAACAAAACCTTTCCAAATTGTTCTGAAGTATCTTAATGAAATATTTTCCCTGTAGCCTGATTTTAGAAGCATTTCATATTGATTTGTCAGCACTGCAGCTGCTGTACTCAATTCTGTTCTAGCAGTGCTCTACAATACATCACAGCTTTCCTCTTCCTTCCTCATTTTTCAACACTAACAATACCTGCAGGATTACTAGACATATTTCTTGCTAACCTGCTTCTGCTGTTAACGCGCCACTTGAAGTCACAAGCTGCCCCCTGTGCCAGCTCCTATGGAGGTGACTGGAGATGCATGAGCAGATTATGGCCTCGGCTCTGTGTTCAGCGCTCAATTCACCCGCTCTGGAAGTGCTCCCCAGTCAGAGGGGCGGAGAGGCCTCATGCAGTGCTCAGAGCTGGCCTCATTTAGGACAGATGTTTCTCCAAGTCTCCTCTGGGCCACTCATGGTGATGTGGTGACCATAAGACATCATTTTGTATTTTTGGTTTGTAAAAGAAATGCAGAGCTACTGATATCTTATGGAAAATACATGAGAGATATTTTCTTTTGTGCAAGAAAAAGAGGTACAGACCCTCGTGATTCTGAGCTCTCCCAAACACCCCTGCCATTAGGACTAAACATTATTTTCTTTGCAATTCATCACGATCAGGTGCAGCAAAAAGAAACAATGTGTTTTGGAGACTGAGCGTTCTGAAAAGCCCCGTGGGAGAGCCCGGAGCCCGTGAGCAGCCAGGCTCCGCGGGTCACTAGGTGGTGGTCGTGAACCGCCGCAGCCGAGCCGAGGCACCGCTTGGCTAGTGGGAGAGCCAAAGCACAGCCAGGAGGGGAGGGGAAAAAAAAAAAAAGAGAGAGAGAAAACAGCTATTTAAAGTAATAACATTTTGCTGGTACACAGGGAGCTATTTCTTTGTGAACTTGTTCTGCAGAAAGGCAAGTTTCTCCTCCCCACGCGCCCATGGGTGATGCTGCTCGTGCCCACGCTGGCACTTGGGAAGGAAGGAGAGCCCAGAGCCAGGCCAGGCCGAGGGGACCCGGCAGTGCTGAGCACAGGCTCGTGCAGCTGCCTGGCACCGCAGGAGCAATCTGCCCCCTCTGCAAACGAGCAGCTCAGGGCTCCTCCAAGGACATGGCCAGCGCTGCTCCGCGGGAGAAGGGATGAGGGCAGCAGGACCTTCCTCGCTCAGTTGTGGCAACCACATTGCTGGAGGTGAGGGGGACAAGTGCTGCCATAGAGCCTGCCTCTCAGGAGGGGCTTGCAAGGAGAAACCTCTCCATGGCCCACAGCAACCCTGCATAAGCTGCACGTTAATGTTGTCCTAGAGGCTGTGGTTTAGGAGGGAATACACTTGAATTGCTACTGCATCCCTCAGCCTCTTGTCCAGAGTAGTAAAGCACACTTCTCTGTCAGCTAGAAAATTACCTTGTCTTTGACCTCACTAGCATTTTTTTGCTGTGTAACTGTATACTTTTAACACCACCATGTAAACCTTACGTTCTTGAGAGAAGAAATTTCCAGAAAATATTTAACAGCAAGCCTTCACAAAGGAAAATATATATATACACGTCCTATTTCTAGAAACAATGTGCTTTTTAAAAATATTCTCTGACTCATTTGGACAATCAGTCCAAGGGGAGAAAACGAAGGTGTAGTTTGGAGCAATGCAGTGAGACTGCAGCACAAAGTACAAAAGCAGCGACAAAAGCTACCTGCTTGGCTTGGTTTAAATCCGAGCCCCCGCATTAGAGGCCACAGTAAAGCTGGAGGTCGGGGCTGATGAGCGCTGCCGAACGGCAAATCGCACCCTCGCCCTTAGGCAGCACCAGGACTAGAAGAGCAAAGCAGTCCAGTAGCTCCTCCATCCCTGCTTGCTCCATGTCAACCTGCTTGGCTGATTTTGGCAATAGACAACAAAATTACGCCAGAATGGGAGATTCTGGTCCTAGCCCATGTCACCCACCGTGGCGTGTCCTTTCCACCCGGCCGCCCGATGCACTCCTGATATTCTGCCCCTCAACTGACCCATCATGGGCGCCTCAACGGAGGCCTTTGGAAGCCAGCAGACATCTGGATGCCTCAAAGCCCAGCAAATGTTTTCAGCACTCGCACGCTCCCAACCCGCCTCCCGACGAAGGCAGTGCTGAAGCAGAGCCCATTTAGCAGCAGGAGCAGTAAGGGGAGTAATAGGGTAGCGCGGCGCCGGCTGCGGCGCGTAGCAGCCGTGACACTGCTGACATTGATTGATTAAGAGGCTGCAGCTCCGGCTGTGGCACCGGGCTGGTAAGAATAAAAGGAACTTTCACTTCCCCCTCGCACACATCCATCACCCGCAGACGAGCGCTGGCTTCTGCGGTAACGACTGCATTTCCTTGGTGGGAGATGCCTGCGAGGAAAGCGAGGTGAAGGCAGCTTCTTCTGCGACTTCCATGGCATTTTAATTCATTAACGTTTTTTAAGGAATCTTAAAGGAAATGAAACTCTTTGCTAACACAGCTCCTAGCATCAGCACATTCAGCATCTCAGCTGTCCGGGGCTCGTCCTTGCTCATCCGAGGACTCTGCTACAGACTTTGGAGCAAGCAGCTGCCTGTTGCTTCCCCCTCAAGGTGCAGCAAAGTCAGTCCCCACTGCAGGGCCACAGCCAGGACCTGCTGACATCCAGGGACTTCTCCAGGTGTTTAGTTTAAGAAAAGTCTGAATCCCTGCCACGAACAGCACATATGTAGACATTTATAATGTGTATATGTAGGTATACACACACTATAAAGAGCATTTCTATGGGATCATGCAGCATTTACATGAGGATGTCAAGTTTTGGTACTGCATGGTACTTATAAACCTCCAGACGATAATATTGTGCAGCAGAGGGATCCATAATTTCCCTCATTCCCAAATATACAGGTTAACTTTAAGAAAACAATGCCACAAATTTCTGAAGAGTTATTGGTCCACAGGAGGGACTCAGGAAAGTCAAGTTTAAGATGACAGTTAATGTTGAGATTTGAAAGCTCACGCTAAGTAGAGACTCTGCGCAGGAAGTCACAAAGACCAGTTCAGGTAAATATTTAAAACAAACAAGTAATTAGCAATTGAACCAAGATGGGCTCACGCGGAAAAGGGAGGTTTGTTGAACCAGAGCTTTCTGTACTACTGGAGCTGCCACGGAAGAACTATATCACACTTCCCAGCACTGACACACATCTCTTGTTCAGACCAAGAAAGGGACTTAGATTTTCTGAGAATTAGTTTGACATTTGCCTCAGCTGCATGTCGCTGTAGTCACTTCTGATCCTCTTGCCTTCCCCTTCTACCCCTACTTTGGCCTTTTTTGGAAAAATATGAATTTACTTCATAGTTAAATTAAAACATATGCAAGCATTGCCATTTTGAGCTACTGCCTATTTGCCTCCCCCCAAAATAGCAAGAACTTCAATGCAAATATCAGTAGAATTTCATTCATCCAGGATATTTCAATTAATGGAAACGTGGCCCTCTTCCAAACTCCCTATCACTCATCAGCAGAGCTCCTGCAGCATCGCTGTGAAATGATGGCTACGGAAACAGCGATCTGAGGCTATAGACAGCTATAGCCCCACTGCTCAGTTCACTACTCGGTCTTCACCACAAACTAAAAGTAGAAACTCCCAAAGATCAAATGCAGGTTTTTTTTTTTCCCAGACATTTGTTAGCCTCAGATCAGATACAGTACAAATGTAAACATCAATTAGTAGTATTTGAATGATTGATTGATTGATTTGCCATTTTTCACCATTTTACTCATGGGCTATCCAAACAGGTAGGATTTGCTTATTCCCAAGACAGACACATTGCTCCAGATTCCTAACAAGATAAGCATAACTTATTACATTCTTGATTAAAACACATGTCAAAAGCAAATTTAAAAGTCACCATTTGCTAGTGCCCATGCTTCAAAATTAAAATTTCCACAAGCATATATGTGGAAAAAATTCTAACACCTAGATGTTCATTTAAGGAAAACATAGAAAGAGGGTGTGAGCGTAGCCAAAGCTAATCCATTCCCAAAGATGAACAGCTATCTGCAGCATGCATTTCTGGAGCACTCAATCAGCTCAAACAGCTAGGATGCTTTCTCATCAAAGAATGGCAGGCTTTCATGTAGGCTGGCTTTGTGCTTAAGTATTTTTAGCAGTGCATTTAGTGATTTGACATTGAGAGAACTGAGGGACAGCAGCAAACTGGGAAAATTTGGGTTGTTAGTGCTTGCCTTGCAATGAAGACTATCAGGCCTGAAGAAGTGTATTTGTCTCTGGCATCAATCTGGGCATATTCATAGACACTATATTTGCACTTCTGCACATGCATTTAAAAATGGCCTAACTCTCATATTTGACCAGTCTTCTCATTGACAAGTCTTCTTGGTGACTGCTACATATTCCTGTGGAGACATCCCTCCTGTGTGAAATTCAGGGCTTAGGAGAAGGCAAGGTCGGAGAGTCTGGACTGGGAAATTTATCTTATGCTTTCATGGTTATGAAACACAAATAGAGCCAAATTTATCTGCAAACATAACCCAATCCCCAGGCAACACAGAGCCAGTATAGCAGCTGCAGCCTTGTAGCACTTTACTCGCTGGAACCAGGGACTTCATGAGCAAAGGTAATTTCCACAGAAAATCTCTTTTCCCTCATCCCCATTGCAGGAAATAAACCTTTGGAGCCACAGGATGCAGGCAGCCCCTCTAGTCTGGGCAAGAGCCCACCTCATTGCAGACAGCTTCCGTGCTGGCTGCAGACCAGTAATTCCGGCCCCTTTTCCTTGCTCATGGGCTGAGGAGTTTCTCTGTTCCAGAGATACTTCACCAGCATCTCAAACCATGCAGGCTGGCAAAGACCCTGTTTTCATCTTCACTACCAAAGGAGAGCACGGATTTAGTTTTTAGATATCGCGTTAATATTGTGCCATTGTGAGCCTGGAATTTTGTACCTAATTAATTAGGAGTTGCATATTATTTAGACCATACAAAATATGCCTGTGCTATTATATGCTATCTAAAGATGTAAGGCTATAGTATTTTAAAATACTATTCAAAGCACATTTTTGATGTCTAACTGAAATATAAGGGGGAGAACTAATCAGCGTGCAGTCTTGCATGAGCAGGAAATCTTAAATTATGTCCACTATTCATTGCATATCATTGAAATGATAAACTCCCTATCTATTGTAAATCATATCTCCCTTGTAAATCTTGCAAGATTTTTTTTCTAACATTTCTAATAAATTCTCCTTCATAAGCACTCACAGATTAATGCAGAGCTATGGCCGTAGCTTCTGTTCAAGGGAAATTGTCAGTGCCAGCTATTCATACATCTCTATTATTATTTTATTCAATAGTAACAGGTTAGCAATCAAAGTTTTTTTTCCTTGCTTGATGTATAGGCCTTAGGAACAGAAGTGAATTTTATAGTCTCCGATTTCCCCACAGATTACGTGTGATATTCATGTTAAAAAAAAATGCTACTGAGGTGATAGACTTACAGCTAGTACAGCATGGTGTGACAGCTGTAATTTTTTTTCTAGAAGAAAGTAATTTGAATTTAGACTAAGACACATCGCCATAACTTTCCTCACAAACTGTTGAATTAAGTTTGCCCATGGCTCTACATGCATATCTGTGTGTGAACTGAAAAGTAGAAATTAAAAACTTAAGAAGATAGAGCTTATGCATTCCATTGACCTTTCCATCAATTAAGCATTTGAATTTTAATATATGTATCATACATATTTTAATTAAAGTGTAAATCAGAACTCTAAAATTCTCAGATTAACGAACTACCTATCTCCGAAGACACGTTCCAAAACCTTTCAGGCCAATAGGCTCCTTTATAGTAGGAACAGTTTTACCATGTGCCACAGCTAGATGCTTATAGGAAGCTTACAAGAAAGCAATTAATTGAAGATAAGATAGCATTGAAGTTAAAGATGAGAACTTCCAGTCAGCTGGTTTTTTGTTTATTTTTTTAAATATTATACCTAGTATACCATACTAGCTATGCTATACCTAGCCTCTCTGTGGTTTCTCCCCAACTCTCCTGCTGCAACTGCTCTGAAAAATATAGCTGTTTTCATAGGATAATACGTGTATTATCCTCTTCTTGACAAAAAGAGTGGCATGTTCTTAGTGTTATGCTGAAGTACATGGAGATAATAGGGATTTTGCTGATTTCCTTGCCCCTTGTCAAGAAAGGGAAAGGCCTCTGCTTTCTCCTCTTTTCAACACCATTTCAGAAATTATTCAGGGGAAAAAAAAATACTGCCTCAGCATAAACTACTAGGGAGAATGTGATGCTCAGAAACCCAAGTACTGGGTTTGGTTAAAAATGGAATCAAGGATGTCTTTAACAGACAACTACTCTGGGTGATGTTAAAGAAAATCCTCAGATTGGATACTTATTAACTGCTCTCATAGCTCTTTTAAATTGAAGATTTACAGTGACTAAGATGTATTAATCACCTCCAACACTAACCTTTGCAGTGTTTCAGGCACATACCTCCCCCTCTTTCCTATGGTTTGTTCTACTGCAGAGCTACACAGTGAGAGTGTGTAAGTTACCTCTATTTGAGAAAATCTTTCTGTGTATTTCCACTGACTTTAATTAGGTCATTCACATGCATAAACAAATAATAGAACCTGGTTTTCTTGTTTGGCTGCTCCTCAAGATGATCCAACCTTATCCAAGATAAGAGCCACTTGGTTACAAGCGTGCTCCAGGGGATGCACAGCTGATGTAGCAGCACCTCAGTTGCTAGGACTGTATTACATCAGGAAAGCACAGTCACAACAGAAACGAATTTCATTCTGGGAATTTCCCCAGAATTCCCAACTCTCGAGGCATGAGGTTTGATGTAGCTCACATCTCTCAAGTACGGTGGTGCTGCCCATCATGTTTCTGATGCTTTCTACTGAAGAAGCAAAGATATCCTGTGATTTTTATCTAGTTTTATATCGACTGATATTTATTCATGCTAATTTTTGCAGGACATTTTGCTCCGATGTCAAGCAGTTCTTACAACAATGAATGACAAAATCTGACACCAGAGATGGAGCACTGAGAACTGAGCTCTAATAAAACGTCCAGCAAACAAACTTGTGATATCAGAAAGAGAGACACTGTCATTTCAATCAATTAGCCTAGCTGTATATTTTTATTCCTGATTATTCTTAATCCCATTTCTATTCTCTAAAAGATGGGCAGATATGTCAGTAAAATAAGACTTGACTCTACCTATTATGCAATTTTCTAGTTTCCTCTGCAGACTAATGCACTTTCACAGTACTTTCATGAGGTAGGAGAACATTATTATATCTTATTGTGCATCTGAAGTAGTGAGGCAAGTGGGGCCAGTAGGCAATGAGCACAGTTCAATCTAGACATATGAGCCAATTTAGGGGGAGGAGAGAGAAGCTCATTTGAAAATATTCTCCTGTCATAAGCCTAAGGTTACACAGGGCAGTGGCCAAGGCTGAATGAAACCCCCATCTCTTGCACCCTGTGAGCATTTGTATCACATCTAGCTGTCGCTCCTCAGTCTAAAGGGCAAGCAAACACGCTGGCTGCCTTGCCAGTGTGCCTCAGCCATATGGTGAAGGGACAGCATCTAAAGGAGAAAAAAAAAAAAAAAAGGGGGGAAAAAAAAAAAAAGCCCACAAAACCACTTTCAGGGCCGTTTTGCCCATCTGTTTTGAAATCCCTTGTGAAAGCTGCTAATTGTCCTTGATAGCATGCGAGTTTATTTTTGGTTTTGGCTTACAGTACTCTCCAGCTTATGGAGTGAAAGCAGTAACTGCTACGGCTTCATTACCCGGACATTGGACCTGATTGGGAGCAGCAAATCTCAGGGCAACTGCAGTGGTCGCTCTAGATGTACCAAGACAGTAGTGTTTACAGGTTTGCATTTGTATAAAGGTTTGTATTTACAGTAAAGTTCCCAAAGATTCTGTGCAGGAGAGACAACAGGAGCTCCCGAAACAGGAGCCTGCAGACATGGCCACCAAGGAAATACTTGTGCTTTCTGTATTCCTCACCATGAGCACCAGGGCTGCACGAGGATAAAGCCAGGATTCAGGAGAAGGGAAGTGAGGGGCAATGATCCTGCACCTCTAAGAGCTAATCCTATCCATCCTCTAATGAGGTTTGTGTCTTCGATGGGGAAGCTGATAAAGGTTAAAAAAAAAAAAAACCCTAAGCATCATTGTTCTCTGAATGCACTACATTATTCTGCATAAGGATGTGATAATAATGCCAATTTCTCCATCTGCAACTTGATGTTTCCTAGTGCAGCCTTAGGCCTGTTTTGCCAATGGCTCCCAGAGGACATAAGGACAGACACTCAGCAGAGGGATCGTGCAGGGGTGCCCAGCACCTTGGTGTACCCAACAATACTTAAAAACAAACAAAAGAAACTTAGCATCAACTTGAACTGCCATTTTTGCACAGAAATAGCATTTAGCAAAAATCCAAACACACAGCTTACATTAAATGGATGTATTTTTTGGAGCTTGAACACATTTCCATTCTTCTATGAATAAATCATTAGCTCAATTTTCATCATTTGCCATCCTATCTCTGCCTGTCCTAGCAAGTAGTACATTGCATTTGTCACCACCTTCTGCCATCATTTATCATGGTTTAGCCTGTTATCATCCTTAAACACCTCTCCTCTGCACAGAGGAACTGCAGAATTTGGCCCACTTAAATTTACTAACAGACATATTATTTCTGAAGAGTTCCCCACATTAGTGCTCCAACTCTTTTTTTGGCTTGGGTTTTATTCCCTTGCATTTCTAAGGCTCAGATAATTAAGCAGATTTATATTTATATTGTCTTATTTACTCATGCCTGTTACTTAAAGTCTAATAACAAACAATGAAGGCATTACTCATACTTAGGATATCCATCATCTAAATTAAGATCCAGTACAAATAGCTGCTCATTCTGACTTGACAGATAAATAAACATCCATCAGCAAAAAATAATGAGCTCGACAAAATAAACCCTTTCTCTTTCAGGCTCTGCTTATCCTCTCCAAATATCCATGAAATATATATTATTTCAGTATCCGTAATTTACCCTTTTTTAAGGCATAAAGTATAGGAAAGTAAGTTAAAAGCTCAAATCCTGCTATTATAATTGTGCCTATGTTGGCCTTGGGTTATAAGCAAGAGAAGGCTTGAGGGGAGAGATAGAATCTTTACGACACAAAGATAACCTGGAAAAAATAAACAAGCATTCAGGCTCAAACCCCCTTTTTTGCTTGCATGCTCTAAAGCTTGCCTGTTTTTCCTGAGATACGCCTGGAAAATATGTTCTCTCTCCCTCAAAACTTTGTAGTGCTTAAAACCCATCTTGATGATGCTCCCTCCCTCTGCTTCCAGGGATGGAGCTGCTGCCTGCGGTGCTCCTGCTCTTCCCATGTGACATGACATGGGAAGAGACTCACTTCTGCAGACAGAAGTTGCCAAATAATTGATGGCTTTTAGATGAAGATCAGGACCCCTGATCAGGACCCACAAAGTTAGCAGTAGCCAGAGCGCAGCGCACGGCTCCTCATGCTTGCCACATGAAATCCTATTTCTGGACCGAGTTCTCACAAAGTAGGCACAGCAAAAAAAAAGAAAGTTTCCTGTTAATTCAGTCCAACGATACTTGTAGAGTCAGATCGGCCTAAAATCCTTAAGAAAAATCTTTATTGGGGCGGGGGGGAGGAAGCAAAGAGGTAGAATTTGGTGGGTGCAGTGAAATTACTTTCAGTCCTTCCCAAAAGTAATAAGAGAAACAAATCCGAACAGGAAATACCTTAACCTCATGTTTTAGATAACCAGGTAGTATTTATTATCATTGGCCCTGAGGAGAGCCGCAGGCTTCCCCACGCTCGTGCAGCGCTGCACAGGCCGAGGGGTGGCCCGTTGCCACCGGGCAGCGGAGCTTGGCTGCAGGCCCTTCCCCGGAGCTGCCCCAGCCGCTGCGTCCGCTGGGGCTACAGCCGGAGCTTTTCCCTGGGGCACCGTGGTCTTGCAGGGGACAGGAAGAGGAAAGGCCTTTTGGCCAGAAAGGCATCGCTCAAACCCACACCACTGTGCCCCGCACTGCCCAGGAAAGGCAGTCAGGCCATGAGCGCAGGTACTGCCTGTGGCAACGGGAACTTCATTTCTACACTGCTGAAGTGGTGCGAGAAGCCCTTGGCTTTGATGAGAGCCAGGCCCCAACAAGAGCCAGGCCCACAAAATCATCTGCCACTTTCAAGTCTGGCCTCCATCTCCCAGCCCACGGGCAGGGCCACCATCCAAGCCCTAGGGGACAAGGCCGCAGACAACACAGCCTGCAGCCTCGCCAAAGAGCAGAGTCCTCCCACCAGGCACCGGCGGGAAGGAGGCATCCCTGGATCCAGCCGCTGCCTGGGGCAGACCAGCCTGTAGCACCCACATGCCCCGAGCCCTCGTATCACAGATGCCAGCCATGCTTGCTCACTCAGGAGCGCCAGCAAGAAGTCCACCCACTCCTCTGGCTCCTGTCTTCAACATTATGTCAGTCTGTTATAAACCAGTGAGGCCGGCGAGCCTTGCTCTCGTATAAGCTAAAATATGCCTTCCTTCTGCTCCTGCCAACTTTCAGCAAGGGGAGACTCGCTTTTCTCGCTTTTAAAGCCAGCCACATGCCACTCTCTGATGACTTCATGGAAGTCTGCAGGATGTTCGTGCCAAGAACCCAGCACAGCCTCCGTCAAAGCGCATCAAGCCACCGTGCTCGCGGGCTGATGGTTGCAGTCCCCAGCAGCCGTGGCCCAACCGCTGCTTCTCCACAGCAGAAAGCCTCCCAAGCAGCACCTGCCCCAGCACTCAGTCTCCAGCACCCTAGGGCAGTGCAGGCGTCGTGCTTAGGGCTTCGTGGACAGGACAGCCCGGCCCACCCATGGCCTTGTCATGGAGCCTTCCTCCTCTGCCAGCAAGGACACAGGCAGAGGAGAAGGGGTGGGAATGCCTGGAAGCGTGCACTGTCCCTACCCGGCACCAGTTAGCAGTAGGTTATGAACAATCTGGTTAATGGCCTTGTTTGTTTTTAGAGCCCTTAAAATGTTGTACTGGCAAGGCTAGTTTAAAACACCTATGGTGCCTGCTAGCTGGTCATTAACTGACAGCATGGCTGGGATAGCAGAAACTAGTTCAGTGGTTCCCATTACCAAAAGCATTTAATAAGTCTTGATTCTGTGGAACTGGCATTCTCAGCAGGTGACATGTCCTGTTTATCTTCCTCTTTATGTGGTTTCATTTCATTTGCTGTTGCCCTCTCTCTGGCAAGGTGAGGATGTCCGGTTCTGCTCAGGTGGTTTCCCTCCTCTGCCCCCTTTACACACTAGCCAAGGCACCACCATCACTAGCCTCCAAAACACAACCTAGCCCCAGGTCTTGCTGCTTTTCCTCCTTTAAAAGTAGAGATGTCGCACCGATTTCATTTCCATCATGAGATTGTTCACCTCGGTGGCAATATAGCAGAAATTAGCTTGAACTAGAGCTTTCCCAGAACAGCCATAGGTGAACACCCTCTGCCCCAACATGGACGGCCCACGCACATGGAGATGCCTGTACACATATGGATGTGTACACACGCACACAGGAGCGACAGGAACAGCTGTGCTCACAGGGTGACGTACAACTGCCATGAGATTCAGCGCGGCAACACCCAGAAACGCACAGCCGCCAGCACCGCGCGACACCACAGCTGGAAAGAAATTTTATAGTCTGGACTGTAAATGAGTCAGCTCATCTAAACTAGTTTCCTCTGGAGGAAGAGGCATGGTGCCATCTTTAATCATTAAGGCACTATTTTCATGCCTTCTTACCTTCAAGTAAATATCCTTAAATAGTCTCAGATTCTCTTCCCTTTTTGTTCTAAGTTGAATATTTCTTTTTTTTTTTTTTTTCCCTGAAATGACCTTCCAGAAAAAGAATCAAGGACAGCAGCAATTTCCCTAGGAAGCTCAAAAATCCTCTTTCAGCCTATTCCAGAAACACTCCCCCAAGAAATATAGAACAAAGTAGAACTCTCTCAGTTTGGGAGAGCCTTTACATCTATTGTAAATTTAAATGTGATTAAATAAAAGTAAATAAAGAAGTTTCTTTAAAAAGTTTTGAGATAGAAAATTAACTTTTATATCAACATCAAGTTAAAACATGAGAATTATCAAAGCTAACAGCTGTTTTGTGAAAAGGGTATTTATGAAAACAACAAGAAAGGGTTTTTGACTACACATGGGCTGCCCAACACATACAGTCTGAGGGCACCTCTGAACTAATGATCCCAGCCCCAGCCTTCTCTGGGAATTTCAGCCCTGCAAGTGGTTGTGGTGAGAGCTCCTGGACCTTCGCCATTCAACACAGCTTATCTTGGCAACAGAGAGAAGGGCACTTGTTCCAAATAAGGAGAAATCCAGAAACTGATTTGTCTCGGCATTCTCAGTGCAAAACAATTCTGCCAAAACTCATGGAGCTGAACACGGGATTAAGGAGGAAAAGGGGAAAGAAAAAGAAAAAACACAACACACACCACCAAGCAACACAGTGAACTTGTGACTGCCTCTCTAGCCAGCACGAACAAATCCCACTTCAGAGCAACAGTGATGAAACGCATTGATGAAAAGCATAGCACATCTGATAAAGCACCTTGGCAGTCAGTGCAACAGATCTGATAAAAGTCCTTGAAATGTCTGTGTTAATACAAAGTTTCAGTTCCACATTGCATACAAGATTTTCCATGCCAGGAAACTGGGAAGAATCATCTTAAGTGTTACCTTAAAAAACTAACCAAAAGTGTTCCTCGCAACCTAGGTAGCTTGCTGGGTGGGTTAAAAAAAGGCTTTCACTATGAATTTTTGTAAGACCAAAAACAAAGAAGAAAACCACCACAGCTTGCTTGTAAGACAAGTCTGAATTAAAGCTGTCCACTACACTCCTTTATAGCACAGCTTGGCCAAAGCCTTGATTTAGAGGTTGAAGAAACACAACGAGCCCAAGGGTCAGTGGTCAAAGCAGTGCAGCCCAAGTGCTCTTTCAGCAACATGGTGCTTCACGCTGCTGGGGAGCTCCCTGTGCTCTCACCTCCACAGTTTCTGCACACGCAGTCCCCAGCAAGGCAAACGCTGGGAGAGTTAATAATGTAGCACTGAGAAAGAACAAAAAAGCTCCCAGAAAGCTCTATTGTGGGTCCCACTCCAAATATTTAATATTTACTCTGACTGCCCCCACTTATTCCTGCACTTTGATCAATTAATGCTCCAAAAAAGCAAT
>NW_010576878.1:2889-15334 GCF_000705375.1 Tinamus guttatus | reverse complement strand
GCAAGTGTAAACGGATTATTTTCTGTGGGAACACAGGAAAATGCTTCTTCAGGAGCTGAGGAGAAGGGACAAAAGGTAAGGAAGGAGAGGAAGAACTACTAATTCGCTAGCTAATTAGATGAGCATTAGAAGGAAACAAGCCTGCCTGTAAATCCTTGTGCTATGGATTTGGGAGGGGAAGCTGTGGTGACCGGAAAATCACGGCGCACCTTGTGTGGCATTGGAAAGTGCCTTGCCCTGGACAGGGCAACGCTGTGGTGTACAAATAATCTAGTTTGCGTGATGAGAAATCACTACTCACTAGAGGGTTTGGTAAAGCAGTTACTGCAGATAAAAAATAAATAAAATAAATAAATAAAAAAAAAAACCTTGGGCTTCATTTTTCAGAGTCCTCCAGTGTGAGCAGGAGAAAGAAAATAGAAAAATTCCCCCAACCCATCCCCTTAGGTTCCCAAAGCAGCTATTGCCTCTCTGCTGCCCACACTCCCACTGAACCACATGGCCTCTGCACAGGTAACGTGCTGCACCAGCCGCCACAACAGGCCCAAAACTGACACAAAGAGTAGTCAGTTTGGGAACAAATCTTTAATGTTGCACTATGTTTGATCCCCTTCAAACGAACGCTCCAAAAAGGAAAGAAAGCAGCAATACCTTACAAAAAAACATCAGTGGCATTTGGGAAGATCCACATTGCCTTTCACTGGCGACCTCCCAGGGCCCTCGCTCAGTGACGCGCTCGCCTCAGGCCTGGCGCGTGCGGCGGCCGCGCTTCGAGCCTGCAGCGCGGCACGGCTCAGAGCCAGAGCGCAGCTTAACTAAAACACTGTTCTTTAGAGGCTGGGCTGGTGCTGCCAGACTAGCGAGCTGCTAACACCGCTGCAGGCTCTCAGCAGCACCAAAGTCACGGCTACGGGATTTCTGGACATGCTTCTCTGGAGCCCGTGGCCTTTTAGAAGGGAGAGAAGAGATGAACCAAAGGCTCCTGGCAGCAGGGAGGTCAAGGCAACCTGCAGAAGGCACCCCAGGAGAAGGGACTACTGCTGGAATCCATCAAAGAACAGGATGGAGATGGCTGTTGGAGCAACACCAGCAAACACACGGCCCACCAGCTCCAGTGCTGCCTGCCAGCTTCTGAGTGTCCTTCTACCCCTCTCCCAATTACTCAGTTTAATTTTGCAAGCCTAATAGTATCCTAAGAGCTACAGATACCTATCTACAGCAGGTGTATGGAACATTCTTATTCTTAAACAGCCTTCCTCATTACCTATGTCAGAATCATCCAGGGGTAATTTGGGCAACATTACAAGCATCCATCTTATACATTTTTCTTCCTCTACCCAGAGAGAAATTAAGTTATGATTGAACTTAATGATAGCTATGCATCAACAGCTGTTGAAAATCTGATCCACTGTGGGCATTTTTTAATTAAAGATTTTTTTTTCTCCTTAGTAAGAGATTGTTTTCCAAAGTTGATGAGCCTTCTCCAGCATCAGCTGTGTTCACAAAGATGCCTGGTGCCCCAAGGGTCTGTTAGCAACGCACTCTGGCAGCCCGTCTAGAGGCCGCTGGTAGCATCACTGGTATTTGCTATGGGAGATCCCCAGGGGCAAGGAGTACAATTTGTTCTCTAGCCTCTAATCTGGAAATAACAGCTATATGACCACAAAGTACCAAGTTGATACTACCCTTGTGGTATGAAGTAGAGGTTTTATTTTGTGACTCCTTTAATGAATGCAAGGACTTGTAGAGGCCATAACTGTCTACATTACAATTCATTTGTGCCCAGCTGTCTATCTGAGCAGCGCCAAGAATAGACTTCAGCTCTTTTAATCTCCAGTCTTTCAAGTTTACAGCATTACTTGTATAAATAATTGCTACTTCTGTGCAAATAGAGGTTGCAAACTCCTACCAATGTGAATCACGGCTCTGAGAAGCATTTTCTAATGTAAGGCCAAATACAGGAAGAATCTGTGGTTTGGAAAAGGGGTTTCTCTATGGATATCTGCAGTTCCTTTTACAGACTCCCCTAGACTGAACACATAGTATGAATGTTACGCCAACTTTGACAATCTCTAAACTTTGTGACCGAATTCCGCACTTGTGTCCTCCCAGCTCTAGTGATTACATCAAGTATGAGTCATTACTGGCCTCCAGTCTCCTCTCATCAATACCAGAGCACCTCCACACGCATTTACATTAGTGTAAGCATTAGAGCACTTCGGTATAGTATTGCATCTATGGCCTAAATAGAAATTGGAAGTTTTCCACAACATAGAGTTTCATTACTATACACATGTCTAATGACTGGATTAATAGCTCAGTGCAGGACTTGCCCTGACCTTGCTGCTATTTCTGCATTGTCTCCTATGGTCCCTCCAGAATCACACACTTTTACACCAGTTGGCCCTAACTTCTCTACCCAAAATTGCCCTTCTGCGTGTGAAAACCATATCCTCAAGGTGCAATGAAAAGATAACAGGATTAATCATAACAGACCTCTGCAACAGCTGAGATTAACTCTTACAAATCTAGAGGAAAAGTGTTTGTAACAGAGGAAGATGGTTGCTTTCCCTTTCAACTGCAAACAAACTTCTCATAATCGGTGTATTATCTTCAAGAGATCGCTTTGTGTTTGCCAGCCCTGCATCATTAGTTTATCGAAGCTCCAAGACTGCTTCACTACAGTGCTCCTGGTTTAAGATCAGCAGTCTTTGTCACGTGGAAAGTATTCCACATGCATTCTTTTCTCTGGTCACTGATGCGAGGGAAGACGTAACCTCTTCTAAGAGTGAGCAACAGTGCACCTGGCTGCACCAAGCCGTTCTGGAATCACCACGAGCCAGAACGTCCTTGCTGGGATGTAGCCCACTACGGACTTCATGTCATCATAAGGGATTCGCATCTACAGAGAGGCAGCTCTACTTCCCTAGTCTCAAAGCACTTATTTGGGATACGTTTTTCTCAATTCAAATTGAGACAGTTATTTTTGCTAACTTATTCTGTAATTACTTTCACATGTCACTATCTGTCCCCAAACACTTCCCACGGCTACGCAGGTTCACGCAGTAGGGATGGGGCTGGGAGATGCCCCGCTTGCGACACTGGGTGTGGGGACAGGAGCGGCCCCATGCACAAGGAGCAGGGTGAGGTGGCCTGATGCCACCAGACAGCTCCTCGGGTGGCACGTGCTGGGCACGGGAGCAGGACCCGCGGAGGGTGGAGCTCGTCAGGAGCTCCTCAGCAGCCCCATGCAACCGCCGTTTGCAGAGTGACGCAGGAGAAAATTGTTTTAGAATACAACCGACTCAATCGCGTTATTTGGGTCTGCATCACTGAAACTGGATCTCATTAAATTATGGCTTTCAACAGCCACTTCAATACGAGCGCCTCTGATGCTGAGAATGCTGAAAATGGAAAGAGATTTCTACTTAGCCTCAAAAAAGAGAAAAAAAAATCTATTTTTACTCCAGAACCCTAATTCTCCCCAGCTGAGACTTTCTTTTCCTCATGGCACAGGCAAGAGCAATGGAAACAAGAAAAAAAAAAAAGTGAATTGGGAAGAACAGCCAAGGCCTCTCACTCCCATGTACTAGAGAAAACAAGGAGCAAGATAAAGAACGTGCAGCAGATTGCCTGGATGCTGCCCCCTGCAAACACGATGAAAGCAAAGGTCTGAGGGGACACACACACTACGTTTTTGCCCTTAAAGGAGGGCAGTTTTAATCATAGGCTCAAAGCCATACCCAACACCACACAGAAAGCCAAATCCTGCGCTACAGCTTCTGCTCACAGTAGCGGGGAACAGCAGACTCTCCCTTCCCCTTTTTGGGCACGTTACCTTTACTCCCGTGTCACAGATGCAGCTTTTGGCCTTTCCTCGCTCCTAGCTGGATTGAGGTGGTGGAAGAAGAGCAGCATTTTCCAGAGCCCAGCAGTGCTTCCCCCAAGGCTGGGAAAGACAACGAGGGTGAGCAGGGAGCAACCACTAGCACCTGGAGCCAATTTATAGCCTCCTAGTTACCTCCTGCTCCTGCAGCTGAGCGAGGCAAAGGCAGCAGCATTAAGGCTATCGGCAGCCTCACGGGTGGTGGGAGAGCTGGGTGCCAGTCACTGGTGTGACCAGGATGAGGAGGACACTGGCTGGGGGCTTGTGTGCCTCTCTGCACCCAGCTCCTAGCACTGACTAGTCAGTATCTGCACTAATTCATACATGTGTGGGGTTTTTGCATTAAAAAAGCATAACATACTTCCCCCCTGGTACAGCAAGAAAGCCATTTGGCAACTTGGGTAAAAACATCTTTCTCACCCATCTACTGCTATTTATAACGTTCTAGCTATTTGCTATTTACATTCCAGATGAAAGAGAAGCTGATGTTTCACCCTATAATTGACCTGCTCAGATTTCCGGCAAGCATGCAGATACTCATTTCTTCTTCCCTGCAGTGATACACTTGAATTTCCTCAGTCTCCGGACACACTGGACCTGCCAAGAAACATAATATTCAAGCACACAGAGGTCGGGTTACATAGATGCAAGAGTACGTAACCTGCAAAATTAAGCAGAACATATATTGTTCAGACAGGTCACATAAAACCCATCCAATTTTGGAAAAATATTAATAATTTGAGTTTTTGCACACATAGGTTCTTATGTCCCAAGTCTGCTATGATTTTTTTTTTTTTTTAGGATTGCAAGCATTGCCTTCCTCACAGTTTTATCATATTGCACAGACCTTGGGTAGCTCTTTTTAACTCACCTCAACCAGGGAAGGGGGAAAGAAGCCAAGGGAGGCCAAGGGGAACTACTTAACTCATTATTTAGGAGGTACAAGAGGCCATAAAAGTCCAGTCCAAGACCAATTTCTTTTCCCCTAAGCCTCTTTCATGCAGGTTGATGTATATAGTCATTTTCTGTCCATTTTACCTTGCCAATAGAGTGAAAGGGACATTATTGTAGAGGGGAATTGGGCCTCGTATGAGCTAGATCAGTAGAAAAAGAAAAAAAAAAACAGTCCCATCCTGGGGAAGTCCTCATCCATCAGTGGGTCTTTGTTGGATACATCTATTTAAGTTGAATCTTGGGCGCTGCCCTAAGAAAAAGCAAACATGTGGTACTAATGCTCCGCACACTGCAGCTAAAACTAACAGGAAACATGCTCCACGTTGGCCAAGAGGCAAACCGCCCTTGTGGTTATTTGGGAAAAGGTGATTGTCAAGTTATCTGCCGTACACCTTTCCTTCCCTTTGACCAGTAGTACAGCACAACCATTTCTCTCCTCTTTGAATGCCTATAGGATACAGTGCTGATGCAGATATATGCTTTTTTACAACAGAGCGTTTTTCTTACAATAGTATGCAAAGCCTCATCTAAAACTTTCTTCATCAGTCACCCGTCTAGAAAATGAAAAGTCAGTACTACAAATGCCAGATCCTTAACATGATTGACTATGGTTGCTTTTAGTCAGTAGAAGGTCTCTGAATAACAAATGACTTGTCCACTTGATCTCTGACAAGAAAGACCATTGAAGCTTGAATGTCATTTACACTCCATCAAATACTAATGCTGACGGAAATCGGTGGGTTTCAGTGACTCCCGCCGCGCTCCAGCGGGACTGGGGAAGCGCAGGGCCACCGAGCACGAAGGCTGCGGACGGGACCCGCACGGCGCGCGGCATCGCGCCAGGCCTGCTGCGCTGGGATCGGCGCTCCCGGGAATGACACACTGCACAAACGGGCGCGCTTCGGTCAGCACGGCTCTGCTGCGGAAAACACCAGATGGAGGGAAAAGGGTCACTTTTACTAAGAGTTTTTATCGGAAAATAAGGAAAGCTTGCTGTACGCAAACATGCAGATATCCCTTATTTTGCAGCTGGGGAGTATCAATAAGTTTTCTCCAGGAATGGGTCTCTATGTTGTCAGATTTGTATTTTATTATCAATAGGAAAGTCCCAATTTAAAAAATGACTTTTTTGAAGTGGTAGAAATGGGCCTTGGGATATAATGAATACAGTACATCTCTCACCCTATAGGTAGTGTTTACAAGATTTTAAGCTGTAGTACAAATATTTTACAATATAATAAAATAGTTGATTATGGCATGAAAGCCATAAGATTTGACTTCTCTGTAATTTTATGTACAGTACACATTGATCAAAATAAGATCTACTATAGAAAAGAACAGATTATTAAACTGTAGTGTAGTAAACATCAATATAGCGTAGCTATGTATTTCATTTAAAACATTTTGCAGAATAATTATAGCTGGAACAAAGAAAGCTTAGAAAATTTCAGTGCTGGAGCTTTTTTTTTTTTCTTTTCTTTTTTGCATCAGTTGCAAAGAGGTTCTGATACTCCATTCTAAATTCTAAAAAATACTTTGATTATACTATACGTTGTTACAGCCTTCAACTCTGGACCTCATCCAGTTTCCTGTGGAACTAGAGGAAATCCAGTTCAAACCTTAGGTTGTGCTGTTTCTAAATGGCATCATACAAACTGCCAATTTAATTAGCATTTTCCTCTGCGTCATTAGTAGCATAATTGAAGGCATTTTCCTGAAGAATAAAAGTGACTGCCCCTTGTTTTTTATTTAAAATCACAAATGGACACCCGGGGGTCAAAATAAGAAGTGGTAACTGATTATATCATTATTCCCATGTTTCCTCTTTGACGTTCCTGTAAGAATTGCAATACAGCCAATTTGCATCTATAGTAACCTAAACGGAATGGGGTTGTATAAAGAGGAGCTCAAGCACCTATAGAGGTGACTACTACAAAAGGCAGTACCAGCTTCTACCCTAAAGCATGACGTTCTTTCAAGACCTTGGTCTTGCAAACATTTAACATTAAGCATATGAGTAGTCCTACTAAAGCAAGACTCAATCATAGGCTTGTCCACTGGTGGAGTTTTCTTTTATTCATACATATTTTTAGATGACATATTAAAAAAGCTAGAAGGAGGAAAATAAACCTTTAATATGAGGTGAGCTAACCATCAGTGTACACACGCAGCCTTCAACACCGCATCTGAATGCAGAGAAACTCCGGGATGTTGGTGGCTATGTCAGACCATGAGTTTTGGTGGTAAAGAGAAATTGCTCAAGGATTTTTCCCTTAGTCAGTGGCAAAAACCAGTACTCCCAAGTGAACATCTCTCCTTTCTAGTGCAACACCCTGCAGATGTGACTAAGGCAAAAAATAATTTCTAAGAAAATGTTCCAGCATACAACACATGTACTGCCTTTCAAACCCTTCCTCGCTCATTGTCAAACGATGATGTAAAGAATTATGTAAGAAAACAGACAACCAAAAAAAGATAAAAATTAACTTAATTTACACAACAGTTTAAAAAAAGTTTGTAGCAATGATAGAAAAATAATATAAAGGCTAAATATATAAAATGCCAGTTCAACAGTATAAAGCTTTGGTAGAGCAGGTAAAGAGCATAGCACCAATAAACTCCAATGTCAATACACGCCTCAGTATGCATGAGCTGTGATGAATATGTAAATTTTGGCAAGGAAAGTGGTGTATGTTCCCTGACGCCACAGTTTCATTTCTACATCTAATAAAAAGTCTTTAGGCTCCTTCACTTGTCGCTGGAGATAGACGATACCCGTGTAGGAGTTGAGCCTCCTGGTGCTGAAGTAGTTCTCCTCATTTCCCTTGTTGATGGTAAGGATGATGTTGTCCCCAGCGTAGGCGGGTGACGGGCCAATACGGAAGATATGAGCTGGGACCACGATGTTGGTTTGGAAGTTCAGCTGGTAGTAGGTAATGCGCACGGGAGTGTTTTGGCAGTCCAGGTAATTAAAACAGCTGATGCGCTCACACCTCCTAAGAGAAGAAAAACAAACTGTGTTCAGTGTCCATGCAGTCATGAGTGAAAAAAATATAAATTTCAGTGAACAGCTAAGTCAAAAAGATCTCCGGCATGTGATGGACAAACAGCTGACTAGGCAAACGTCAGCTGAGTAACTCACCCTTGTGTGTTCTGCCTTTGCAGAGCTGCAAACATTCATAAATGCTACAGATGTCAGAGTACAACAGAGTAAGGGAGCCCGGGGACATGGAGAGCAACACCTGGGAGTGCCCCATGGGCACAGGGAGCCGGAGAGCCAGGCTGGCGACGACGTGGCGGCCCAGCGCTCCAGGAAAACCAAAGCATGGCACCCACAGGGAGCCAACGCACACGAGTGAAGGGAAGCTCCCGAACTTGCAAATCTGCTAGTTCTGGGAACCAGAAAAGCATCTGTTATAAGCAACTTAGATTCCCTGTCCTGTGAATAGAGAGTTTTACTCTCAGAGGAAGCAGCCTCCAAGGAGCTCCAGGGCTATGGAAAAGGGAGCCCCCAAACGTCTGTAAAATGGCCTGGCAGACTCTGCTGTGAGAGCAGCATCACGGAGGATCTTGCGGAGGCCACAGCCTAGCGCCCTGCAGAGCGCCCCGCGGCCAGCCTTACATGTCGGAGACTTTGCGGTAGTTGGCCGGGCACTCGAAGGACAGGCAGCGGAAGCTGCCCTGGATGTTGTAGCAGGACTCGGCAGCGGAGCAGTTGTGGGTCCCGATGGCACACTCGTCGATATCTGGCAAGCAGAAGCGCAAGGAAGGACACACAGTCAGTTCACAACCAGAGAGTAACCACAATTTTATGGGCCATAACATGCTTATGAGATGAGGCCTGTGTGTGAGAGCATGGTCTGGAGGGGCTCACGCGTTGGCCGCCAGGCCGCTGCGTTACCCCCTCAGCAGTCACAATGGTGCCACAGACATTCCAGCGCGCAGGATGTGAGGTGCAAGCACAGAGGAGCTGCACCAGGCTCTGCTCACAACACCAGCCTCTCCACACTTGGGAGCAATGGAGGAAAGTGCATCGACTCCGCTCGCCCTAAAATTCAAACATCTTAGCCACTAACTAAGGGAAAAAGCTGATTTTCCTCCTTGACATCCTATTGTTACTACCAAGAGCTCACGCGGCCAGCAAGAGCGCCCGCGGTGCTGCCCGGCGTCCCTGCCTGGCACGGGGCCTGGCCGGCTCCAGCCGCGGCGCGTGGCCAGCGCTGGCTCTCTCCCTCCAGAGGAGGTTGACTGTTTACCCGGACTTTGCAAATATTTGCATGATTTGCAAATCTAACCATCCTCATTCCAGGTTTGTTTTAACTGCAGGACAGAATAAACATTAAAAGGAAAATAGTTCTTCAAACCCCAGAGCTCCTTCTCTTGCTACTTCCCCCTGTAATAAAAAAGCACCTGAGGCTCAAAGTGAACACGAGCAGCGAGGTGGAGCTGCATGTGACGCTGTTTGCCCTCTTTTCCCTGGCGTGTCAGAGGCAGTGGCATATGCAATATTGTGAACTAGGCTGAAGGGGAACAAAATAAAATAACCCATTCAACACCACGCGTGTTAAACCATATATCTAGGTGCCTCATCTACACATTTCTTCAACACTGCCAGTGTTCAAGACGGTGACTCCACCACTTCCCTTGGCAGCCTGTTCCGGTGCTTGACTACTCTTTCCATGTTGAATTTTTTCCTAATACCCAATCTGAACCTCCTGGGGTGCAACTTGAGACCATTTCTCTTATCCCAGCAGTAGTTATTTAGAGATCAAGTCTCGCCTCCTTACAACCTCCTCCAGGTAGCTGTAGAGAGTGATAAGGATTCACGCATCCTTCCAGGACGTCCAGAGTGAAAAGGGACATGTCTGGAGACCTCCGTCCCAGCAAACACACATCATCAATGGAGGCGAGCACTAAGTTCATCTACATGTTGGTCTAATGCGATAAAAATGACTCCTCAAGAATAAACAAATCCCATCAGAGTATGATCAAGTTGTGTTTAAAGCAAGCAGGTATTTCAAGCAAGCACCAACTTTTTGAGAGTTGAGAAGGCTGAGCTAAGTTAGGAGAAGGATTTATGTACACACAAAGATTGGCCGGGATCAGAGCAGGACATGAGTGCAAAGCAGAGCCACCGCCGCCATGCAGCTGCCTGATGCAGGAGCCCCACGGGCCACAAGGCTGGTAGGAATATGGCAACTTCAGAACAACACTTAAAACATGCACAGATTTAAAAACTTAAGTTAAGCATAAATATTTCCCAAAAACAAGAAGTAATGTTGCAGAAGACAACAAAGAACAGCTAAATCTCAAAGACACTTCTTGGCCTAGAGCATGGATGTGGTTACCTAAAGAATATTTATTCACAAGCCCAAGCCACGGTCCTTAAAATGCTGAAAACCAGATGCAATAACAGGGCTCCAATTTGAGCAGAAAATATTGGCAAAGATCTCACAGTCACATTGTGTACTCCCAAAAGTCTAGACAACACACAGAGGTTTTAAAATGAAATAAATACTAACAGACAGACCATACGGGCTGCGTAGGGCTCTGCAGCTCTGCCAGTCGTTGCAGAGGAGAAACACTGGGGGAGAACTGTAACCTCCCTCCCCTTCCTTCCCTTGGATGAGAACTGGTCTTGTGCGCTGCACTGAGGGGTTAGAAGTCCAAAGAAAAGTACACAAGAGGAAGCGAGAGAGAATCAAAGCAAATTAAACCCCTCACTGATTCTCAAAAGTGCCCTCAGGTGAAAAGAAAATTTCTTCCATATTGTGTTTATTGTCATAAAAACACTCAGTCCACCAGCCTGGCTATGCTGCAAAAATACCATTCACAGGCCCGCCAAAATGATCCATATGCTGACGCTCTATTTCAAGAAATCTAACTCATCTGTCTGAGACGAGAGAAAGGAAATCTGAAGAACACACTCCTAGTAACTCGCAACCCAAGAGCTGGCTGGCTGGCGAGCAGCTGGGGCCAGGTCTTGGGCAGAAGGGACCTGGTACAATCTCCTTGCATTAACCCAACTGACATCAATTCAGATTGTCCCTTTGACCATCTTTTCAAGCAGATCTCAACATGAGCTGACCCGTTACACCCCTTGCACAGCTCAGCAGGCCGCACTAGCTTCACCGGTGCCAAAAAATGGGAGGCACTCAGGGCTGCTCCCAGTGCCCGACTAGATGCAACGCAAGGTTGCCTCACGTGCCCAACTTGGCAAGTCGGCTCCCTTCTCCCAGAAGGAGGACACTTGTCCCAGGCTCTGCAAGCCCTTTGGAAACGTGCTCCAAGCGTAGCTCACTGTGCAGGACCGGCCTGCGTGACGGGCACCGGGCGCGATGTCACACCATGCCGCCGCCGTGTCACACCATGACGGCCCCTGCCGCCGTGGGCACCCCAGGAGAGCTATAGCCACAGATTTTCTAACGGTGGCTTTTACACGAGAGGTTAAAGCATACCTCGGAGGATGATTCTGAGGCCCAATATAACATCACCTACAAAAAGAAAGCTCCTCACAAGACCCACTCCCTTGGAAGGGCCTTGCTCTCATTGAGTCAGTTTCTCTGCTACAATGGTAATATCAACTATGCTCATGTCATTCGTGATTTATGCAGTGTAAATTCACTGCTGTTACCAGTGAGAATTTAAGTGTAGAGGATACATAACAAAAAGTTATGTGGAGGGTTCCTGAAACCCAAAGAGCAGGAAATGCCTGGCAGTTAGTGTAACTGGCTGCAGGGATGTGTGCGGAGTGCATGAAGGTAATCAGATCCTCCATCATCATTACACCGTCAGGGCATCCTTTGGAAATGGGGGCTCACTTCAAACCAGACAGCTGCACACCAGATGAAAAGCTCCAGACAGACAGCACACATTTCAGTGATTCTGGAGAGGACGGGTGGGGGCCGGAGGGTACATGTCATTCACATTAACATTTACTACAGCCAACATATTCCAGCTTAGATGGCAAACTTCAACATGTCCCAGCCCCATGCAACTCCTAGATTCACTCTCCTGGCTTCTGGGGTAGGAAGCTCCTGCAGCTCCTGGTGAAGTGGCGGATTTGTACATCTGCCACCTCTAAAAAATCAGATGACTTACTGATGTGCCAATACTGGTAGCACATGCAAGCAATCAAACGCCTCAACTTGTTCAATAAACTCACTTAAGCAAGAAACACTGAGAAACTCGCCTAGGCAATTGCCTTACATTGATAGGTGAGTTGCAACAGCTACTTCTTAAATCCATGGAAAAACTGACACTGCAGATATCAACGGATGGCAAGTTTGTCAAATACTAGCCTTTTAACAAAGACTAGTTACCAAAACGGAAACTTGAACTTCTGTAATGTCTTTGATCATTCTAAAGATTAAAGTTTCATGTTATCATCCTTCCAGTTCCTCGAGCTCATCATTACCTCGGCAAGTTCGTCCATTTGCTGCCATGGTGTATCCCTGCTCGGGACAGGCGCACTGATAACTGCCAGGAACGTTCACGCAGCGGAAAGTACAAAGGATGCCTGCACTCTGTGTGCACTCATCGATATCTGGAAAAAATACGAGCACATAAGAAAAGTTACAAACCTGAAAAGAAAGGCTGAGGAGC
>NW_010576877.1:5077-18289 GCF_000705375.1 Tinamus guttatus | reverse complement strand
CATGGCCCGATGGTCCCCAGTGTCACCGTGGGGGGTCCCGCTGGGCTCCCGCGCTCAGCTCGGAACCTGGGGGGAGAGAGGAAAAGGGAGGGTTAGTGCCCAGGGAGGCTCGGGAAAGGACTCGGGACAAGGTGAAGGGCTGGGACTGGGGTTGTCTCCCGCGGAGCATCGTGGACACGCGCGGGAGGCAGGAAGGGAGAAGCGCCACGTATCCGCCGGCCTCCCTGGAGCCGCTTCCAACCGGAAAAAATACCCGTCCGGCCAGCTTATCGTTATGAGCGTGGGACAAAGCGCGGGCAGGAAAGCCGGCGAGGTGCCCGGTCCGGCACCGCTGTGCGCAGGCTCTGCGCTCTCCCTGGATCGCGGAGCAAAGGGCTTGTGTTAATCTTGGGGGTCTGAGGCTCTTCCCAAGCTTTAATCCGGCCTCCGTCCTGGGAGAGGGGCACAAAGCTGGGAGGGGAGGGACAGGCAGCCGCGGAGGGCAGGATGGGACCATAAATCCAGAGGGGACACGTCCAGCGCAGGCAGCTGGAGCCTGAACCAGGGGCTGTAAATGCCCAAAGCAGATGGTTTTCCGGGAAGGGAGAGGCCCAAATGGCCGGAGCGCTGTCCCGGCGCTAACAGTTAACAAGCCCTGGTGGCCTTGGGGACAGACCTTGGGCACGATGGAGAGGGCGGCCAACAAAGCAGCAAACAGCCCCCACGCAGCCCCTCCACGTGCACGGTGCTTCCTCCGCCCCACTACATGGATGAGGAAACAGAGCCTCAGGGGGTTCTGCTCCCTGCGGATGAGCCCCGGAGTCTCTCCCCATTTCCAGACTGTTTTTTTGGTGGCAGTTGAAAGCACGTGGTCCCATAACCCGCTGGATTTACCCCAAACCATCGTGCCCACGGGGATGCTCGCGCTCACCTGGACCACGCGGGGAGGCTCCCGCGGCGCAGGGACGTCGCGCTCCGCGGATGCTCCCGGCCTGCCGCGCTCCGACCCTCCCGGTCCCGTCCCTCCGGCAGCAAAGTGAGCCCGGAGCCTGCGGGAGCCTCATATACCCGGGGAGGAAGAGCCACCCTGTTAACCCGCTCAGTGCCAGCCCCATCATTAACCCGCTCGGTGCCGCACACCCCCCAGCCGCTCCGGCCCTTGCACAGACACAATTAACCCCTGCTCGCCTCTTCCCTGCTCCTCTTTTTATTTTCACACCACGTCCTGATTTCAGGACAGGCTCCTTCTCCTCCCTCGGGGGTTGACAGGTGGGAATCAGGCGCTCTGCCCATCCCAGCACACGGAACAGCAAGAACAGGGTGGCCAAACCAGGTCCCCCTCCTCATTCTGCCTCTCTGCCCAGAGGAGCTGGGTCCAGCCTGAGAATGGGATCCCGGGGATCCTGCTGGATCTGCTTGTCCAAGGATGCTATGGGCACCCTCACTTCCGAGCCCAGACTCCAAAAGAGCAGCCGGCAAAGGGAACGGAGCAAAGAAAGGTCCCTCCAGCACCTTCCCCATCGGCACGGAAAGGGTCAAAGGGAGCTCGGGGCCAGGCAGGTTCCTGCCTCCGGGAAGGGCTGTAAATCGCAGGAAGCCGCAAGCGCCAGGATCCAGCCTGGGGGTTATTTTTACCTCCATCCTCTCCCCTTCCCAGAGGGCTGCACATCGCTGCGGGGGAACAGCCCCCGGCTCCGCACACGTTTAGGGACGCTTGTCACCATCAGCAGCTTTTGTCCCCGAGGCCTCTGTGCACCCATAAACCCCCCATCCCCGGGCCCAACATCGGGAGCGGTCCAGGCTGCGGGTGACATGGCCATGTCCCTGGCAGAGAGTCAGGGGACAAGGAGGCTCTGGAAGGGAAGGAACGGTGGGATTTGCCTGGGGACAGTGGCCCAGGACGCTCTGTCCCCTAGCGGAAAGTGGAGCCCGTCCCAAGTGCTGCCTTTTCCCCCGGCCGGTTCCTTCCTGCGGCGTCAGCAGCGGTGCCGGGAACGGGCCGGGTTGGTCCCTGCACGTGGCCACCAGCGTGGACAGAAACAGAGGCTCAAGCCAGGGCTGGAGCTCTGAGGCCGGGGCTTGTTCAAGCCCTTCCAGCCCAGGGCAATCTCCTGGGAAAGCAAGAAAGGGACAAACCCGGCAGGAGAGCACAAAGGAGGAGATGGGAAAATGGGCACAAGATCCTAGGAATTTGGTGCCAGGCCGAGGACATGTTCCCTCCGGGAAGAGGGCAGCCAGTGCCCCCAGGAGCAGCCATCTGGGGACAAAAGTACCTTATTTTTACGAGCCTGGCCCCCCATCCAGGCAATGTGAATCACTGTTGATGAGGACGGGATTGTTTTCCGAGCTGGAATTCCGCCCGCCGTTCTGGTAAGGACAGGCCTGGGTCCGGGCAGCCTTTGATTCACCTCCTTCTACAGCGGATGCGGCAGTTCCTGCCCGGCCCCAGGACCCGGCGCCTCCGCGGCCCGTTGATCCCCGGCCCGTTGATCCCCGGCTCCCGCTCTCAGATACCTAAGAAAATAATGTAAGAAACGGTAAATTTGCAGAGCAGTGTCTTTACTGGCCATAAGCCACAGAGAGAAGGGAGGGGAAGAGCCATCCCAAAGCAGCCGCCAAAACGACACCAACTCCTACAGCTTTATCCCGCCTCTCCCGAGCTTCCGGCACTGCCTCGCGAGCAGCTCCGTGAGCCGGTCAGGATTTGTTCCATGTTGAGGAAACTTCCAGCACTAACGGTTGGAAAGATTGAGAAAGAGCTCAAAGGTCAGGAGCCCGAGAGCACAACTCTGCCTTCCAAAGCGGTTTTGCAGAGCGCATCCGACTCCTGATTAAACAGCCCCGTTCCCAGCGGGACCTCCTCTCTCCTGGACATTTTCCTTCCCCCCATGTAAACAGCAGCCCGTGGGCTCCAGGTCCCCGGGCGCCCGGCACGCGGCTCTAATCCGTCCCAGATGAGCAGGCAGGGGGGGACCCTGAGGCCACCGGAGCGGGACTGATGCCGGCCGTGTCCAATTGAGCCGGCAGGGAGCAGGAGCTTAATTTCCAAGAGGGAATTTGGCATGGATACCCCAGCTGAGGTTTCTGCTCTTCCGGGGGGGCAGAAGGGGGTCATTAATGGAAACACCAGCCTAGTGTCCCTGCGCTGCCCTCGGCACAGCGTTCCCAAGGAAAATCCCATGGGACACACAGAGTCTGGAGGAACGGAGTCTCCCATGGAGTCCTCAGCACTCTGGGCTTCCCAGGGAAATCCTCGGATTCCCCCAGAGCTCTGTGTGTGCCGGGATATACGGGAGCAGTTGGCACAGGCCGCGCACCAGCCCAAGGGATTGGGATACTTGAACCTTTGCTTGGGAAGACTGGGAGGCTACAAGAGTTTAAAAATACCCAGGGCTCAAGCGGGCATAAATAGATGTGAAAGGAGCAGCCACAGCTCCCGGCAAGTGGGAACGAAGCAGCCGCCGGGATGGGAGAGCAGACACCAAGGCAGATCCTGCCGCTGGGATCCAGAAGGTGCTTCCGGAGGCCACCGGTCTTGCTGTTTTCTAGCCACTGTCTGGCACCTGGGAAGCAAAATAAAAGTCAGCGCCGGGACCACACGGGTAGCGGGAGGCAGAGCCGCTGCTGGGAGTGCAGGGACGAGCGGTGCTAATTCTGAGCCCACTTCTCCCATTGCACTCTTGGAAAAACACGGACGAAGCTGCTGTCACCCCCTAGCATCCCAAACCAAACCTCCTTTGCCTGCTTGACACAAGCAAGGTGCATGGGAGCCAGCTCCGGGTTGCTGATGCTCCTTCCCAGCGGTGGCTGCGGCTCCAATTTGCCACCGGCCCGGCCCACGGGGACCATCTTGGGCCACTGGCTTTTCAGGCTTCATTTCTCCAGGCTTCAACTTGCTCTGCTTAGAAAAAATAAGGCTCAGAGTCCCCAGAGCACTTAGAGATCCACGAACCTGCAATGCTGCAGCTCAGAGCACCCGTTTGCAGCACGGAGGGTTGCAGCATGTGAGGTGCATTCCTGTTCCTTAATTGCACTTGGGAATAGCCAGCGCTTTGCAGGAAATGCTCTCCCAGTCCCCAGGAGGGGAAAAGGGACGAAAGAGCAGCTGGAGCTCACAGTGCCCGAGCTGCAGGGCCCCATTAACAAGCACTTACACTTAAACACCTCTCACTAGTTCTGTGGGACGCTGCTCTTTGCATCACTGGGAGCTTTACTGCTTTGGCCACTAGTAAAGATTTTAAATACTTAAAAACAGATACCACATTGAGGGGAGAAAAGCATTCACAGGACACGGGTGCAGTGCCAGGGAAAGGGATGCAAAATGATCTGTTTGCAGTCCAAAGTTCAGCTGGGTTTGTGCGCGCAGTAGCCAACGTTGAGGAGGAAAAAGCTGCTTCACTGGAGCAGGGCGCCCTTCCCCGCGGCGCTGCCCGGGTGCCTTCCGGCACCTTTATCTCAACCGCGCGGCAACGTCTGCCCTCGCGCTGCCGTTGAGCAAAAGTCACGATTGGCTGGGGCAAAAAACACCAATCTGTTCAAACGAACACAAAGCAGAAATGAAAACACGGCGAGCTCGGAGCTCTGGGAAAAGCCCTGCCCTAGGGAGCGGGGGGAGCTGCACCCGGCGGTCTCCGTGCACTGCAAGGCCAGGCAGAAGCTGCGTTATTCAAACACGGAGCCTTCTTCAAGTGCAACTTCTGCAGCGGGACATTCGCCCGGGGATATCTGCATTTATCCGTGTTCGGTTTTCCATCTTCTCTATCTATTTGAAGCACAGGGGTGTAATTTCTTCTCATTTTGTGGAGGAAGTGTGTGGCTTATATTTATTTTCTAAATCACCCCTTTTATAACTAATCAAGGAGTTGCCACTTTCTCCTTTGGTTAAGGTGCTTATCTTTTCAGAAAGAAAAAAAAGGAAGTTGCCATGTCTGTTTTTACAGGACTCTATTGGCTTACCGATTTAAGCCACGGGTCTCAGCCCCGTAGGAATTCTGCTTCTTCCCAGCTCCGCTGTAAGCAGGAGACTGCAGGAAAAGGTGCAAGCGGAAGATAAGGAGAGATGGGATTTCTGGTGGGATAACAGGGAGTAAAGCAGGCACGCAGCACTGCCAGGTTACCCCGTTCCCAGCCTGCAAAGCCCTTCTGCAGCACTTTAATTAAAAACATGTAAATTATTTGTAAGCTCTTGTAGCGTGTATAAGTAACACTGGTTCCTCCCTCTTTCTTCCTAAGGCTTCCCAGGACACATGAAACAGCAGGTCCCAGTCTCAGGGGTCCCCAGGAAGGTAATTCCACACAGGGCATCCCCAGGCTGAGCACGTTTTGCTCCTCAGCATCAACCCAGCAGCTTTTCCAAGCTCAGCATCTTGCAACACGAACCTGAAGTACTAACCCACTCCTCTGGCTGGGCCAAGAGGCCTCTGTGCAGCTTCAGGATCACATCGCGCTGACCGAAAAGAAAGCAACTCTCTGTAGGGAGTTCAAGCATCGAAATTCATTCTTTTTTATTTTAAAAACAGTCACGAACTTAATAAATTACACAATAATTTCCCCCTATTATAAATCTCCATAAAATATATATTACAGCTTTTAAAGAAAGTTCTGAAAGTCTTTTTTTCCCCCCGAGTGCTGATGAGCATCCTGACTTGTGTCACGCTGGTGACTCCTGCAGCTGCTGTAACTGTTTTAATTTATCCAAGGTTCTTCAAACACCGACCTCAGACACAACAAAGACAAGTGGAACAGCAGAGCCCTCGAGGAGTGTCACACAGCAGTAACCAAGGAAACACTCGGTGTCACCCAGCATCAAGGCTAAGCACCATGCGAGGGATTTCAGGTACCCCCACCCTTTAAAGTGGCGATCAGTGCAAGGAAACACTTTGGGAGTCAGGACCTTGTGGGGCAGGAAACCCTACAGAGGACCCTACAGGGTGATTTGCAAAGCGCTTTGAAAGGTTAGTGCTGTTATTCCATCAGAGATTCACACTTTAAGACAAAAGAGCTGATTCTAGTTTTCAGGTGGTTGGGAGAGAAAAGGAGTTAGCAGAGGGGTTTTAAAACTCTCAAGGGCAAGATGGAAGTTGAGAGTTTAGAGCACCCTCCTCCCCTGACCATGCCAAGTGCAAGGACTGGAAAACAGAGCTGGTGCAGGTGGCAAGGGGTTTGTTTTCCTCCTTTCAGTAACCACAAGCCAAAGCTCTCATTGCACCGAATTCGGATAAAGCACAAGGATGAGCAGACTTTGCTTTCAGAACACACAGACCTCTCCTTGTCACCACCAATTTATAGGCTCTAGCTCCACGCTTAGGGGCTGGGCTCCCTGCTGGGAAGCAGCAGCACTGGGAGCTGGGGGGAAGCAACAGATGGGATCGTGGAGCGGCCTCGACTAGAAAGAGGCCACGTCCAGCAGCTCCTCAGTGTGAGACCACATCGTTTTCTGATGATTAGTTTGTACTTCCATAGCATTTCCTAAACAGCCAATATTGTTTGGGGACAGGAAGGTATATTCCTCAAAAAAATCACAGTTCAGGTAAGCAGGTGAGAAGCAGCGGAGCTCTAAAGCATCTGAGGGTGGATAGGATCACTAACTGCTATGAGAACCTCTCCTTCACTCCTGCAAGAAGGAAAATTCTACCGTACAGTGCTAGGTAACCTTAAAGAAAACTCTTAACATACGAATTTCTTTGTGGAATAAGAACTAGGGGTTTAAGTGGCCTTTCAACAAGTGCAAAGCTTTTCATTTTACCATCCTACCATCCAAGGCTTTAAATAAATACTACTTTAAAAAGAAAAGGAGGAAAACAAATCCAAACAGTGGCCAGAGTCAGTGCACAAAACAAACAACTTTTCATATACTGATTACTAAGCTCTCCTGCTTGAAAATAGGTGTTTAACGTGACAAACAACCATCCCTTGTCACCTCTTGGTCACCAAGCAATGCCAGAAAGGAAGAGGCCACGGCCACGGCTCCAGCTAGATCCAGTTAACAGAAAGAGCCGTGTGCTGTCGTATTTTGAGGAGTCTTCAAATTATGCCTGAAACCGCCAGATTCCCTCTCCAAGAGCAGCAGGCAGGTTATGAAACAGTAGGTTAACTGATTAATAAAGTGTTTGATTACTAGAAGAAAGCAACATTGAATTATTAATGACTTAACCAACATGCCAGCACACGAATGCATACATTTGTAGTTTGACTCCCTCAGTGATAAGCTCATTAAGCTCTAAGTGCTAAGCTCGATCATCTCAGCACTTTTAAAACTGCTGATCCCTTTGCATTGCCTTTTTTATTTTTTTTTTCAAATTCAAGTAGACCCCACCTTAGACCCCATCTTTAATGTTATATAATAAAAATAAATAAAGTTACTCAGTTTTGGAGAAGGAATGCTTCTCAGTGATCTTCCTCACCCATTTTTCCAGCAGATCCCAATCATTCAGACCCATAGTAAATAATTTAGAAAAGTGGCATTTTCTCTAGGAATACCACACAGACAGGCATACACTCCCAGTCACTCCCATGTACATAAATACATACACAGAATTACTTTACAAAGCCCAGGGATTTGCACTACCAGCATGCAAACCTCTTTTCCCATGAGAGTTCCTAATACTGACAAAGGAAACTGGAATGTATGAGATACTCCATGACAAAATGCTGGAAATCAAGTCTCAGATCTAACCACATTTTGCTGCCAGCTTGGACAAACAAACATCTTCACATCTTATACACCTAAAGTACCTCTAACAGAGTGACCAACTGAAGTTCACATAATTTAAGAAGCTCTAAAGAAATCCTGCTCATAAGGAAAACAAACCCTGAAGGTTCGAGCTCAGGCTTATTTCTTTTACTGACACAAAACTGCACCATCAGTTGGATCGAAAGCAGCTCTTTTGGGAGAACAGCCTCTCTGCAGCTCATGTGTCCCAGCTGCTGTCCTTAAAAGCTATGTTGACTAAGCGGAGCTCTAGCTCGAAAGCATCGGGCCGGTCCTGGGGGTTGGCAGCCAGCATTTCCTTGATCAGCTGTTTCATTCGAGCATTCATGGACTTTTTCTTTACAGGGATGAGTAGCTCCATTTTCGGGTTTTCTAGGAGTGCCTCTCCAACAGGCACGATTTCTGTCCCTTGCTTGACGTAACTCCCCAGCAGTTCTTTCTTTGTTTCTGTATCTATGAATGTCATTCTTTCTAGCATTGCCCAAATGATAATCCCCAAGGCAAAGATGTCTGCTTTGGCAGTGTAGTGGCCTTCCCAGACTTCAGGGGCCATGTAGAAGTCAGTCCCACAAGCAGTGGATAAAAAACACTTATTTACATTGACTGGTTCTTCGGGATTCTGTCCTGAAGCTGAACATACCTTACTTAGCCCAAAATCAGCTACTTTCAGGGTAGGTTCCAAGTCACTAGCATCCATCCTGCTCTGTGAGATCAGGATATTGTCAGGTTTGAGATCACGATGAATAATCTGATTTTTGTGCAGGAAAGCCAGAGCGCTGCTGAGCTGAAGCATGAAGCTGGTGTTGGTCTTGCGGTTGGGCTTTCGGGACAACAGATACTCATTCATGTCCCCTCCGTCACAGAAATCCATTACAAACCAAAGGTAATAAGCACTTCTGGGGTCAAAGGCTATTTCTCCTTTTAACGAGGTTTCTACAAGCTGCAACAGGAAAAGAGATGTCATAACTACCCGATGATCACGAGAACAGAAAGACACGACGGAAACATGCAAGAAGTTTGGACCTGCTTCTCTACAGTCCAGACAATAAGATATTGCAGCCAGTAACAACAAAATCTCAAGCCAAATTTAAGATTCGAAAACCACGCCGTGTTTGACTGCCTACTTATTTTTCTCCGTGTGAAGCATATCAGGTTTCCACGCTGGCCCAGAGACTCGGGCAATGCCCAGATAAGAGTATTTTGAGAGATACTGTGTGGCCGCTGCATCCCCATCTGCTTCAGCTGGACAGTGGCCCACCCTGACAAAGCCCGTCCCACCCAACCTGCTAACAACTTTAGGGAATAAACAGAATTTCGGCAAGTGAATGCACAGAGCCCAAGGGTCAGCTCTGTCCCCTGCTGAGGAAATGGCCTAAGAGATGGTTTAAAGGCCCTTTTCTCTTCCTTATGCATAAATGCTTTCTAAGAAGTGTTAACAGGTATCTCAATCCAGTAGAAGACTAATCTACATGCCCAGCTGAACAGCTGCTGCAAGTAACACATTTTTCACCATCACCATTAACTAGCTACGTGCTGGAATACAGGCAATGACTACCTTGACCAGCTTGCTCAATAATTGCTCTACACGTAAAAGGAAATTAAACCAGCAATCAGTTCTGCTAATCCTCTTTACACAACTACACATTTGTTCCTCTGAGGCGGCTCCTCGTATATTCAGGGAGGAAAGTCTATCACTTATTTCTGTTAGTAGTAGAGTAAACGAGCCAAACACTTAAGAAAAAGAAACAAAGGCAGCTATTAAAGCATTTTGTACTGCCACTCCAAATAAGAAAAGCGAGACTTTCCATCCAAGAGCAAAATTAGTAGTAATTCATACCTGTTTTAGATTATGAGCAGGGCTATTACTCAGGACAGACCAAATGAAAGAGGAACTCACATAGTAACTGCTTTATTTGGGCTGTGCAGCCAAGGACAGTGAAATTCAGGCCTTGCAGAGGGACCTCTCAGCCCATGCCAGCGTGCACACCTTCACCCTGGACGTGCCTTTCCAGCAGCTCTGCAGGACTCTGCATCTTCCTGCAGAGCACTGGAGGACAAACTGCGCTCCTGGGGCGAAGCACCATGAGAAGGACCAAGCTGATTTGACCTTGTGGCTACACTGGTTTGTTCAGTGAGTACCCATGGAGCAGGAGGGTCCTGCAGAGGACATTGCTCCCCTTTCCCCAGGCAGCTTTCTTTACACACTGCACCAGCTCAGCTCTGTAAAGTAATACACCTGGGACGGAGGGAGAGAGCAAGCCAAGGGAGATCCTATTTGCCCTATTATAAAGTTATCCAAGCCTCTCCAGAGCCCAAGTCCAAAGCTCACTCGTGCCCTTTGCTCTTTTCTGCTCTTTGAAGCAGGGGAACAGTCTGTAGCACTTGTGCCTACGATCAACAGCCCCCTGACACGGGCAGGATCTGAGGGCAGGATCCAGACACTGCAACTGGGAAAGCTACGGGTGACCTGGAAACGCTTCCACCTTGCAGATCCACCTGCCTTTTACAAGCTGCTGTCTATGGAGCTGCCCACAGCTTTAAGGCAATATCTCCCTGCTTTGCCAAAGAGCAGGCAGGTAAGTCACCAACGTGGCCTGTATGAGCCAACAACACTCTCTTATGCTAATCTCTGCATATCGGCAGCAGCCCCTGTGCTACAAAGGCAAGAATCCTCCTTCCAATACGATGGGATCTCACTAGCCACAAAGTGTTATCACATGAACATTCAATAAAAGAGAGTCCCACATTAGGCATGCAAGAACAACAATAAAAAAATATGGTCATAAAAGCTGACTAGGAATAATACAGTAAACATCTATACTCTAGTGAACACCAAAACCAGACAGGCAAGAACCTGCAAGGGAACATTTCATAGTTACGCCAACTTCCTGACAAGGGCATGAACTAGATGATCTTCCAAGGTCCCGCAGAGAAGTTTGTTTATTGTTCTACAACGCATGTCTTCAAACTTAAAGGCAACTTAAGAGGCCTCCTTCAGTAGCCACACAGGAAAAAGTGGCATTTATTGCTCTGCTCCATTATTTATCATACGCTAGACCTTTACTCCTCTTTGAAAAGATTAAAAGCTATTTACCCCAAACATAGGAAATAAAAATGCATCATTATGCTTCCATAATTGCTTATTATTTATTTTTAAGGAATTTTAAGTGCTGGTTTCCTAAATCAAGACAGTTGCTTCCTCTTCCAAGGACTGCTGAGACTAAAGAATTCTGCAGCACTCTGGCTCAAGCCATTACTCCTGCTTCTACCAAGTGAATACAACAGCCTGTATCTCCGCTGCGCCTTCCTTGTGCCCTTTCCTCAAATACAGAAAGCAGATTTGCATTAAGAAAGAGTCCTGGAGTGGCACAGCTTCCAATTAACAAATTAGGATGCTTGGTCAATAAGCATGTTGTTCCAAAAATCTGAGGCAACTTTCGGAGGTTCTGATGGCCTCTCCTAACTAAGCATACCTTAAAAAGAATAATAATCTTAGCTACCCACCTGCTTTCCCCCCCGCAGCTAGAGATGCGTATGATCATTTGCACCCCATTCCCTCAGCCTCATGTACCTGTAAATAAAGGGAGGAGCTGGAGCCATGAGACATCTTCTGCACCATGCCATCTTTCTGCAAGATGCACTCCTCCAGGTGAACGACGTTGGGGTGCTGGCTCTTGATACTGCTAAGCGCCCAGAACTCGCGCAGAGCTAGTTCCACGTTCTCTGGCGCGTGGCACCGAATCTTTTTCACCGCCACGCGTGCTGAGGTCTTCCTGACGACTGCTTCGTACACCACACCGTAACTGCCACGGCCAACCTCCCGTATTAGATCGTACTTAGGCTGGCTACTCACCATCTTCAAGATCAAACGTTCTGGGGAAGGGGAGAAAACCCACAGAGCTAAAACTTCTGAGCAACCGCTAGGCTGTATTTTCCCCATGTGATGTGAGATGGCAATGTCAGCCCTTCGATTATCCGGGCACTTCCTCCGATCTCATAACACCACGTTCTAGTGCTAGAATATCCCAGAATCTACTGTGCAAACCTAGACCTGTTGCTAAGGAGGAATTAAAAGTATAGCATTAGTGGGACTATTAAGATTGTAAATATTGGTTCCCAAGAATGCGGCAGTTCAAACCTAGATTGTACTGCACTGGCATGGAAGTACCACACATTTTCTGCTGTTTTCTTTTTTTCAGCATCTTTTGCTCTGTCAGTGCAGGTAAGAGCACAGTATCGTGCTTGAACGATGACTGGGATACCAGAGAGCTTTAGCTGAAACTTGCTGTTAGGCTGCAACAGATTTAATTTAAAACTACATTTCAAAGAGGTGACAGTTCTGGGAAATATTTCTATTATAATTTAACTATGGAAGTTTTTTGGGCACTAAAACAAGAGAATGTTTCAGAACATTTATGGTATTTTGGCAATGGTACTATGCTTTTCTATCCAGTTTCCTCTGAATTATCAGTTTAAGGTTCCACAAAGTTTAAGAAGGCAACTAATTACAAACGCTCTTATTGAGCATCTAAATTTCAGTTTTGGGAAACAGGGCAAAGATTTCAACAAAAACTAACATATTGCTCTCTAAGCAAAAGAGAGAGACAAACAAACAAAGTGCCACAAACTTACAAGCCTCTCTACAAGTTTACAAACCAAAACACAAGGGCGACACCTCCAAATAATCAAACTGAAATGGGACACTGACTACAGGCAGAAAATAAAGGTTTGGCTGGCCAAACATTACTGGTCGAACAGAATGAGGTATAAAAAGTAAACAAATAAAAGAAAGATCACAGGTCAGAACTAAAATATACTGCAAGATTCCTAGTGATAAGTCTAACTCTTTCTGTTAGTAAACCAGGCACTAAAACCACATCAAAACAGCCCCTTATCACTAGGGAGCTTTTTTTGTGTGTGTGTGTGGCCTTTTTTATTTTTTTTTTCTTTTTTTTCTCCTGAGTGTTTTATGCACCAAGAAAAAGAGAAAGTGAGAGAGACAGAGCTATTGCCAGCCTCAGGACACCGAGGACGTGGATGTTTGGAGCCTCCAGGGTTTGCAGAAACACTTAAACTGAGACTGAAGCAAGTAAGAAATCGGCCACCCCGAGCTGTGGGTCAGGAGCACCTGCAGTGTTGGGGGAGGAGGACGATGGTCTGAAGGGGAAGATCCCAGGGGCCAGTAACACCTGCAGGGGGGAGCATTGGGGCAGGAGCTGCGGCCTCAACAGCTGTCAAATTTGAGGGGAAAGAGAGTTATTTGCACAGAACCGCAGCGGGAAGAGGCCCGGCCTGGCCCTGCTGCCTGCCCGGCCGGAGGTGCCACAGAGCAGGCCGCAAACACCGGGCCCGGCCCCACCACGGAGCCTGGGCGGCCCCCACCGACCCCTCACAGACGAAGCACCTCTCCTGCCTGCCTAATTAAAAATAATAGCGACAGAAGACATTACATACAATATATATAAATAATATAATCCTGCCCTGCTCACCACCGTGGCCCTGCAGCGCGGCTGTGCGACGGC